>JBBPBX010006193.1:7364-19781 GCA_038048925.1 Garcialebias charrua
TTATGCAATTTTCATCACACAAATACATCAATGAGAAACTATTTTGCATCCTCTGATGGAGTATGCAGGGCCCTTTAGTTCTTCCAGTGTGAATCCTCATCCCTACCACCAACACAATATGCCATGTGGTGGCTTAGGAGCACATTAGAGCTGTAGTGGTTTAGAGTAAAAGAGAGAGAGAAAAGTGCTATTCAGATTCAGAGATTCTTTACTGTCATTTGCACCACATGTACCACATGTGGTATTATCATCTATGTATCTATGTCATCTATGTATCTTCATTATTGTTTATTCCCATACAACAGCAAAATCAATTCTCTGCATTTAACCCATCACATGTGAGCTACACCCAGGTGGAGCAGTGGGCAGCTATGTAAGTGCCGGGGGAGCTGTTAGGGTTTAGGTGTCTTTGCTCAAGGACACTGCATTATATGGGCATGGCAGGGAGTTGAACCTGCCACTTTCTGGTTCCAAGTCGGCTGTCCTACCTCTACACTATCTAAATGATTGTTAGTGCCCTGATGGCCACTTGCTATTCACAGAGGGCTGAGTGATACTAGCAATAGCAGCATTGTAAGAAGGGGACAGTTGAACCCGGAGGCCTCCACCTCTGTTTAATGATGGACGGTTTCTTTTCACAAAGATGGCCTCCTTTACTCCTCTCTCAAACCATCGTTCCTCTCCATCAAGGATGTGAACATCTTCATCCCTGAAAGAGTGACCGCTGGCCTGGAGATGAGTGTAGACTGCTGTCCACAAAGCTGTTATTGCATGAATCACTCATGTGAATAGCAAGGGGCCATCAGGGCACTAACGACCATATGTGAGGGTGATCCTTTTGCATGTGAACAGCTTGTTTTGGCTCTCACCATCAAACTGGTTGATCCATTATGTGAAGGTGCTATTCATAAGACTGAGTTTGTTGCAGGGCCTCAGATTGAAGAAGTCTTTTGGATAAAATATTAAATGTTTCAATAAGAAAAATCTGTCCAGAGGACCTGACCTAACCTTGTTAGATATCATTGTATATCAGTCTGACAGCACTGTTTTAAATGGAACAAGTGACAGCTGAAACATTTGACCAAGGTGGTGGTGCTAGATCATATTCCTTTAATTTACTGATGATACATGTTGGAACCAGTTAGTGCAGGATTTGTGCCATGATAAAAAGGAATTTATGATTTGTTTGTCCTTTAAAACATTAAAACCCTCATGCAGCCCACCACACTGGTTCCATACATGTGTTCATGTGGCTGCCACTCAGAATGAGCAACATGAAGGAGCTGTCGGCCACAGAACCATCCATCACTGCAGACACCTTTCACACTCACCTCTCTGAGCTACATGAAGAGGTTCCATGACCGTCTGTAACATCATCCAATCTGTGTATTTATTCATGAGAAAAGGAGTCTGACACCCTGAACTAACTTCATATTCAGATCACATACTGGCCTTGTTTTATCATCACTAAACTACCAGAGAAAACTAATTTGCAGTGTTAGGAAACTCATTAATGAAATGACAACTTGAATTTGAAATGTGCTCTCCATTGAGGGACTTTAAAGCTTTAACAGCTCACATTTTGAATAAGGTGTGTTGCTGTTTTAATTAGAATGTGTGTGTGGGTTATAATGTGATTTGTTCCCAGGTTTCTTTTGAAGAAGGCATTTTGATCTCACTGCAGCCCACTAGATAAAGGCAGTTTAACTGTTTGTGTGGTCTGTTGGCTAAAATGCTCACAAAATCAAAGTCTGCCAACAATAAAAGGAGATCAGAGGTGAAAGGAAAATACTCCTGTGGAGTACAGTAAATACAGCCGCTCCTCAGGTGTCTACGGACGTTTATTGAAGAGCGCTTCACTTCAGATCTGAGAGCAAAACAAGAGAGGATCAATGCTGTTTTTGATTCATTTTAGTTTTGAAAGATAGCCTGATAAAGGTCGTTTAAGTACTAATGTGTTATTTTGTGCTGAATTTCCATTTAAAGGTTTTTCTTTCATTTAATAAAAAAGTTTATGTTTATGTTTCATTTAATAAAAAAGTTTATGTTTATGTTACACAATAAAAAACTAAAATTCTGGCCTTAAAAAATTATTTCTTGCAACAGTCTTGGGAATTTGCTGGTGAAGATTCTCAGTCTTTTTTTAATTATTATTATTCTTGGGAATTATGAGATACAATGTTTTTTTGTTTTGTTTTGTTTTTCTCCACACATTTTAGAAAAGTATGAGCTGGATTAAAATTTTGTGTGGAGGAATTATATGTTTGAATAATTACCTGATTGTCCAACATTTAATCAAACAAATTGTTTCTTATGTCTGTTTTTCTGATATTTACTTAGTTTCTTGAGTTCATCTTTTAGTCGTATTCCCTTTGTGATTTATGTTTTATGTTTTATTTTCTTTAGGATTCTTGTGTTTTGGTCCTGCTCCCCGTGTGAACTTTATCAGTTTTCATTTTCACCCTCAGTAGTCTTCCCAGTTTTGTGCCAGCCACTTGCACCGGATCTCACTTCGTAATCACTCGGGTGCTTTTATTTTTATTTCTTCTTGCTCTTGGCGAAGGCGGACGCTCTTCCCTCCTGCTCCTTCCCTGCTCTGCTCTTTGTCCTGTGAACCTTATGTCTTTATGTCACCTGTATGTTGCTTTTTTGTGCTGTTTTTTTATTTTTACTTTTGCAGCCTCATACTGTGTCCTGTTAGGGACTCAGTGTGAGATATGATTTTTTTTACCCCCTCTTCCCTTGTGTTCCCCTTTTTCTAATCTAATGAAAAAGGAAGCGCCTCTCAGTAAGGTTGCAGCCACAGACACCTCAGGTACCTCTGTCTACATCTACCCTGTCATTTGTTTGTTTGTATTACTTCACATGGGCTGTACTGAAATATAATTTTATTATGCTACTGTGGAATGATTATAAAGTTGATTCTGATTTTGATTCGTCCACTCACCTCTGTTCTTTATAATCAGTCTCTGGTTCACTACTTGTCAGTTCTGCATTGTTGGTTTCAACATCACCAGTTTGTTCCTCCTTGTGAGTCACCTCTTTATTATTCTTTGAGTCATATAAGTTTGAGCTGCCACAACAGCGTTTTGATTTTGTTATTAAAATAAGTTTTACATTTTCAGCTCCCTGAGTCAGTCTGCCTTCTGGGTTCAACCCTCATGTGGCCATGACAGTTCTCACTGCACTACTGACGCTGCTGAAATTACTGCTCTGGCACCTCTACTGTGTTTACGAGCAGCAGTGAACCTGGGAGATGTCACTTTGTGATAAATGATTGAATCAGTGGAAATCATCCCCTGCAGGTTGGTGTCCACTCAACATTTTGCTACCAGACTGTGAGTTGGATCAGGTAAGAACAATGTTGAGTGTCTTCAGCAGGAAAATATGAGTTATTACTTGTGTAAGTTACAGAAAAAGAATGCAAAAGTTAAAGAACTTTATAATATAAGGGGTTGACTGGGATATATTGATGGCAGTATGTTTGCATATTGGATGACGGCATTGCAGTCATGAGGCTTCCATGCTCTTCTTCTTCTTCTTCTGCCGGGTTCCCACCAAACGCGTCTTGAGCAGCAAAAACGCTCCCGACGAGCGGTGTTGGCTGCTTGTCAACAGATGTCTGTTCACACCGAACGCGTCTGAAGACGCACAGTGGGAGGAGCGTCTTGGTCCTTTTCCGGTCGGGTTTGTTTTTTTCCGGTCTCTGAAATGTCGGACGTAATCAGAAGAATTGATTTGTTGTATTTAATCTACAAAGCAGCAGCACGCAGACGCCGTGCACAACGCCGATTCTGGATTCACCCCACAATACAGAGGAGTTTGCATTTTGGTGAATTTCACCATCTAATCCAGGAGCTGTGCGCAGACGAGCATCGCTTTCAGCGGTACTTCCGTGTTACCCGAGCCCAGTTTGACGACCTGCTGTCCCGTCGTCGTTGCGTCATCACATAGCAGAGTCTCTCCCGATTGGTTGCTACTACGCGGCGAGCAGCCAAAGTAGGTCAAAGTTCAATTTGTTGAACTCGAGCAGCCCCTGCTCTGGACGTGCCGCATGCACGGAAAAGAAGCTGCTGCACCCTGCCGCTACCTTGCGCGCTGCTCAAACTGCTCAAAACGCGCCGCAGCACGCTGCGCTGCTCCTAGATGTGCGCCACCATAGACTTTGCATGTAAACTGGCTGCTTTGGCTGCTCAAAACGCGTTTGGTGTGTACCGTCATTCTTCTTCTTTCAGCTTTTCCCTCTTCAGGGGTCGTCACCATGAGTCATCCTCCTCCATCTCACTCTGTCCTCTGCACCCTCTGTCCTCACTCCACCTCCATGTCCTCTCTAATGGCATCAACCCTCAGTCCTACATTCTTGACTTTCCTCTTCTCCCTCTGTCTTCTGACATGTTTCCCTCCTCATGGTATTCAACTGGCTGCCATGCTCTTATTACTCATCAATTACTGTAGATCATGTGTTTCTTCTGTTTTCAACACTCCCACATTGCTCTCCTGTGTCTTTATCATCTGCCTGGACTGAACTCTCAGACCACGTCAGGATACAGAGCTCATGTTTGTACTAGTTTATATGCATGATGTTGGCACGGCCATAGTCAGGCATGAGGCTGTGGCCAAACTGCTTCAATATCTTGAATAAGTTGCATATGTGCACATTGTCGGTACAATACCACATGCCCTAACGACCCCAGTATGCCGTCACGATGATAATGATGATGTCACCCTGACCTTTCTACAGAAAATTTTTGCATCCTTAAAATTTTTATGGGACTATATCTCCCAAAAACTAGGAAAAGGAAAGTCCAGTGCATTCTTGAGTCTCTGAATAGAGCAGGCAAAACAAACATAATTTATTCTGCAAAAAGTTTGCTATGGGCAAAACTAATTTTAACATATGGTGGCACTGATTATTGGCATAGACTCTACCTGCTACTAGTCTACTGTATAATTGCTTCTTTTCTTAATGAACTCCCAAATCTGAGCTGGTTCTGCCCAGAGCTGACTGTTTCTGCTGTGATAGGTGTGTTAGTAATTTAACACACTCGTACCTTTGCATTGACCAGGTGCAGGTAGCCGGAGCTCGGAGATGACAGATTAAATGAGCTTGTTTTCATTCCGCAAGAGGAAATGTGATCCAGTCGCCACAGCAACCAAGTCCAGGGGCCTCATGTATCAACCATGCGTGCGCACAAAAACATTGCGCACGTCACTTCCCACGCAAAAGCCCGTATGTATCAAAACTGAACTGAACGTGAATATATGCGCATCCAGGTACATATCCACGCAAGCTCCCGAGCAGGCGTACGCACGTTTCTGTGGTTCTTGTTCCTTTGGCGACACTTACAGGTGTTTCAGAGAAACTGAAGCCCCACAGTCTGTGGTTGACTTTAAGAGCGGCTTGAAGACCTTTCTTTTCAACCGAGCATACTTTACTCCTCATGATTCTACTTTTGATCTTAGCTGATACTGTTGTTGATTTTAATTGTTTTATTATTTGTCTTATTGACATTCAAATATGTTGCACCTTGTAGCACTTTGAGATTTCCATTAATGAAAAGTGCGTTATAAATTGAATTCATTATTATTATTATTATTATTATTATTATTAACAGTTCAAGATGTGAAAATGATTAATATTCCCTCCAAACACACGATTAACAAGTATTACATCCACATGACGCAGTGGAATAAAGGACGCGCAACGTTGTGCCAAAAATAAATTTAACAGGAACGGATTCATTCAGCCTTACTGGAGGTTATAATAAATAGTGTAACACGCAGAGCATTTATTTAGAAACAGATATAGTTTTCCGATCTAGGATATGGCTTATCAGCCGTTTTCAGAAATAATAATTTTCCAGTTTGGCACTACTGCTGCGCTCTGGGGAGCCGTGCATCACGCGTGCATACAGAAGCAGCGGTCAAACTGTTCCACAGAGGGGGCTGCAGGTCGATCGGGACTGTGCAGTCCAGTCCACACAAAGCCGGATCATGTCCAATGGTCTCATCGATTCCAAAGGCTGAGTGGTCGCGCTTGGAGCGCGCGCGCACCCTCACCGGTGTCGACACGGCAGCTGGAGGTGTTTCATTATCTGCGTTTATTGTAGATTTCTCCAAAATGACACGTGAAAGTACACCTTATATAACTTGTAGGAGAGCAAAAGCTTCACAGACAGACTGCGCACAGGGCTGCGGGGCGCGCGCTGCGTCTGGAGACTCCAACATCATGTCATGAAAAGTCTCCACCAAGACGCACAGACACGTTTCTTCACATCATCTACATAAACAAAGATCTATGTTCTAGCAAACATCCAAGTAAGTTCCTCTGTGTTTACAGTAATAATGGTAATAAACTCGTGCGCAAAGTTAATATTTCCACACAGAATGAATGAATGAGCCGGTTCGCGCACCACAGCAGGGTGCGCGCGCACACAAATACCGACAATCACTCGTTCTTTGCATGATGAACACATTTTATTACTATTCTTACTTAGGATGTTTGTCCTCACTCATATTATATTGAATTCATTATTTTCCCGAATCTAGAAATCATTTCTGATCGCGCAGGGATCAAACAAACATGTCCTTCACACATGCAGGAAGTAATTTGCATCTGTTTAACATATGTAAATGTAGGCGTGTCAGGGGAGGTGTCTCACGTGCGCTCAGTTCCACGTCAATTGTGATGTACAAAAGGAATGTGCGTGGATTCAGGTGTACGCACAGTTTGATAAATCTGGATCTTTTTGTGCGTAGACACTTTTCTGGATTTCACCGTACGTCACTTTTCAGTAGGAAATCCACGCAGGTTTTTGATACATGAGGCCAGGGGTGCAGGAATGCTTGGGAAATTAAAAACACGAGGTTATGTAAGCAAAGGAAAAACAAAATTTGATTAGGCATGTGTCAGGGGGCTAAGTTGTCATATTCAGCAGGCACAACTCTGTGTTTAATATATATATATATATATATATATATATATATATATATATATATATATATATATATATATATATATATATATATATATATATATATATATATATATATATATATATATATATATATATATATATATATATATATATATATATATATATTATATATATATATATATATATATATATATATATATATATATTATATATATATATATATATATATATATATATATATATATATATATATATATATATATATATATATATATATATATATATATATATATATATATATATGCTGTTGGTCCCTGTACGACCGGTGTCAGAGCTTGGTCCGCATCGCTGGCAGTAAGTCAGGCTCGTTCCCTGTGAGAGTTGGACTCCGCCAAGGTTGCCCTTTGTCACCGATTCTGTTCATAACTTTTATGGACAGAATTTCTAGGCGCAGCCAAGGTGTTGAGAGGATCCGTTTTGGTGGCCTTAGAATCGCTTCTCTGTTTTTTGCAGATGATGTGGTCCTATTGGCTTCATCAGTTCGTGATCTACAGCTTTCGCTGGAGCGGTTTGCAGCTGAATGTGATGCAGCCGGGATGAGGATCAGTTCCTCCAAATCCGAGGCCATGGTCTTGAGCCGGAAAAGGGTAGCATGCCCTCTCCGGGTCGGGGAGGAGGTCCTGCCCCAAGTGGAGGAGTTTAAGTATCTCGGGATCTTGTTCACGAATGAGGGAAAACTGGAGCGTGAGATCGATAGGCGGATAGGTGCAGCGTCCGCAGTGAAGCGGGCGCTGTACCGGTCTGTCGTGGTGAAGAGAGAGCTGAGTCAAAAGGCAAAGCTCTCAATTTACCGATCGATCTACGTTCCCACCCTCATCTATGGTCATGAGCTCTGGGTTATGACCGAAAGAACGAGATCTCGGATACAAGCGGCTGAAATGAGTTTTCTCCGCAGGGTGTCTGGACTCTCCCTTAGAGATAGGGTGAGAAGCTCAGTCATCCGGGAGGGACTCGGAGTAGAGCCGCTGCTTCTCCACATCGAGAGGAGCCAGTTGAGGTGGCTCGGGCATCTGGTTAGGATGCCTCCTGGACGCCTCCCTGGTGAGGTGTTCCGGGCATGTCCCACCGGGAGGAGACCCAGAGGAAGACCCAGGACACGCTGGAGGGACTATGTTTCTCGGCTGGCCTGGGAACGCCTTGGGATTCCCCCAGAGGAGCTGCTCCAAGTGGCTGGGGAGAGGGAAGTCTGGGCCTCCCTACTTAGGCTGCTACCCCCGCGACCCGACCCCGGATAAGCGGACGAAAATGGATGGATGGATGGATATATATATATATATATATATATATATATATATATATATATATATATATATATATATATATACTGTTATATATATATATATATATATATATATATATATATATATATATATATATATATATATATATATATATATATATATATATATATATATATATATATATATATATATATATTATATATATATATATATATATATATATATATATATATATATATATATATATATATATATATATATATATATATATATATATATATATATATATATATATATATATATATATATATATATATATATATATATATATATATATATATATATATATATATATATATGTATATATATATATATATATATATATATATATATATATATATATATATATATATATATATATATATATATATATATATATATATATATATATATATATATATATATATATATATATATATATATATATATATATATATATATATATATATATATATATATATATATATATATATATATATATATATATATATATATATATATATATATATATATATATATATACAAGCCCAAAACCAGAAAAGTTGGCACGTTGTGCAAATCGCAAATAAAAACAGAATACAATGACTTGCAAATCTTTTTCAACCCATATTCAACTGAATAGAATGCAAAGACAATATATTTAATGTTCGAACGGAGAAACTTTATTTTGTTTTGCAAATAACCATTAACTTAGAATTCAATGGCAGCAACACATTGCAAAAAAGTTGGCACAGGGACATATTTACCACTGTGTTACATCGCCTTTCCTTTTAACAACACTCAGTAAACGTTTGGGAACTGAGGAGACCAATTTTTGAAGCTTTTCAGGTGGAATTCTTCCCCATTCTTGCTTGATGTACAGCTTAAGTTGTTCAACAGTCCGGGGTCTCCGTTGTCGTATTTTACGTTTCATAATGCGCCACACATTTTCAATGGGGGACAGGTCTGGACTGCAGGCAGGCCAGGGGAGGACCCGCACTCTTTTGCTACGAAGCCACGCTGTTGTAACACGTGCAGAATGTGGCTTGGCATTGTCTTGCTGAAATAAGCTGGGGCGTCCATGAAAAAGACGTCGCTTGGATGGCAGCATATGTTGCTCCAAAACCTGTATGTACCTTTCAGCATTAATGGTGCCTTCACAGATGTGTAAGTTACCCATGCCTTGGGCACTAATGCACCCCCATACCATCACAGATGCTGGCTTTTGAACTTTGCGCCTATAACAGTCCTGATGGTTCTTTTCCTCTTTGGTCCGTAAGACACGACGTCCACAGTTTCCAAAGACAATTTGAAATGTGGACTCATCAGACCACAGAACACTTTTCCACTTTGCATCAGTCCATCTCAGATGAGCTCGGGCCCAGCAAAGCCGGCGGCGTTTCTGGATCTTGTTGATGAATGGCTTTTGCTTTGCATAGTAGAGCTTTAACTTGCACTTACAGATGTAGCGACGAACTGTAGTTACTGACAGTGGTTTTCTGAAGTATTCCTGAGCCCATGTGGTGATATCTTTTACACACTGATGTCGGTTTTTGATGCAGTACCGCCTGAGGGATCGAAGGTCACGGGCATTCAATGTTGGTTTTCGGCCTTGCCCCTTACGTGTAGTGATTTCTCCAGATTCTCTGAACCTTTTGATGATATTACGGACCGTAGATGGTGAAATTCCTAAATTCCTTGCAATAGCTCGTTGAGAAAAGTTGTTCTTGAACTGTTCGACAATTTGCCCACGCATTTGTTCACAGAGTGGTGACCCTCGCCCCATCCTTCTATGTGGATGACTGAGCATGTCAAGGAAGCTGCTTTTATACCCAATCATGGCACCCACCTGTTCCCAATTTGCATGTTCACCTGTGGGATATTCCAAATAAGTGTTTGATGAGCATTCCTCAAATTTCTCTGTCTTCTTTGTCACTTGTGCCAGCTTTTTTGAAACATGTTGCAGGCATCAAATTCCAAATGAGCTAATAATTGCAAAAAATAACAAAGTTTACCAGTTCGAACGTTAAGTATGTGGTCTTTGCAGTGTGTTCAATTGAATATAGGTTGAAAAAGATTTGCAAGTCATTGTATTCTGTTTTTATTTGCGATTTCCACAACGTGCCAACTTTTCTGGTTTTGGGCTTGTATATATATATATATATATATATATATGTATATATATATATATATATATATATATATATATATATATATATATATATATATGTATATATATATATATATATATATATATATATATATATATATATATATATATATATATATATATATATATATATATATATATATATATATATATATATATATATATATATATATATATATATATATATATATATATATATATATATATATATATATATATATATATATATATATATATATATATATATATATATATATATATATATATATATATATAGATATATATATATATATATATATATATATATATATATATATATATATATATATATATATATATATATATATATAACAAACCCCTCCCTCCCTCTCCATTTAGTCCTCCCTCTCGTCCTCCCTCCTCCTTTTGATTCAGTCCATCACGCGCAGAAAGGAGCACATCACCGCGCAGCAACAACCAAGACTGTCCACAGAGGAGGAGGAGAGTGGGGGCAACAGCTGCACGCGCATCTTCAACATCAACAAGCTGCATCCGAGCAGGAAGACTGGACCTGGAGAGGCCCCTGAACGCACCTCTGGCTGCTGATTCCAACAACAGGCGAGGCTCCACATCAGATCCTACAAGTGGTGACGCGGTGGCGCAGCGGAGCTGTTTGCTGGATTACGACGACAACAACAGAAACATCTGGAGGCTTGGTGCAGGGGACATGGCTGTTCTCCGGCTGTCGCTGCTGCTGCTGCAGGTGGGATTCGTGCTCGGATCGAGCCACACGCACGCGGACAGCCCCGGTGCTCGGACGCGCGGCGCGCAGCTCGGTGCGCAGCAGCCGCAAAGCATCACGGATGAGGCGCACCTCCCCAGAGTGGTCACGGCTTTCCTGCGCACGGGGGACTCCACCACCCTGCAGCGCGCCAACTGCTCGCGCAGGTACGAGCTCCCCCCCGCGCGGGGGGGCAGGGCCCCCCCGCACCGCTCCATGAGCCGCGTCCTGGACTCGCTGCTGCACGCCACCAACTTCCTGAGCGCGCTCCTGCACAACAACCGCTCCAGGGAGCACCACCTGCGGGGGGGAGACATGGAGTGGTACCACGCCTTGGTGAGGAGCATCCTGGAGGGGGACGACAAGATCCACCGGGCGGTGGTGACGTTTGGCGGGGGGGCCTCCTCCTCCTCCTCCTCCTTGGGGCCCCCGGTGCTCCTGCAGGCCACCAGGTCCGGGGGGGAGGTGGTGCTCCAGGAGCTCTCCTCCTCCGGCAGCCTGCACGAGCGCAGCGCGGACACGGAGTGGTACCACGATGAGTTTTTGTAGAGATATAGTAGAGTGCTGTATGAATGGATAAATGAGGACACAGATTGTAGTGTAAAGAGCTTTGAATATCTTGGTCAGATAGAAATGTGCTATAAGTACAGTCTATTTACCATTTACCATAGTATTCTATAAAGTATTGCATATCACTCGTTACATTTTATATCAGATTTTTAGTATAAGATCATCTTGTAATCTCTTTCACATTCCGAGAACCAAATTAAGGACCATGGGAGACCGGGCTTTCAGTGTGGCTGCCCCCCGCCTATGGAACTATCTCCCTGACTGCCTGAGAGCTCCACAGTCTGTGGTTGACTTTAGGAGCGGGTTGAAGATATTTCTTTTTAACTGAGCATACTCTGCCTCCTCATGATTCTATCTTTGATCTTAGTTGATACTGTTATTGATTTTACTTGTTTTATTGACATTTAATTCTGTTGCACTTTGTAGCACTTTGAGATTTTCATTAATGAAAAGTGCGTTATAAATTAAATTCATTATTATTATTATTATTATTATCTTATAATGAGAACTGACATAGTTGTAGCTGTCTAACCTTGAAAATAACATTAAGCGCTACAGGTAATATGTACAAAGTATGTGTCAACTGTATTCATTCAGCACTTGTTCTTCACAAGTGCAGACATCTCCTCTTGGTCTCCG
>JBBPBX010006193.1:19904-33910 GCA_038048925.1 Garcialebias charrua
ATTTTGTGGTTTTTCAAAATAAGATACAACATAACACACCGTTGGCTGATTGACGGATTTTTTAAATGTACAAAGTAATTCGGTTTTGTCAAATGTGATTCTGTTTTTGCAAATGTTATTTTGTTTTAGTTGTGTTAATTTAAATGTTGTGCTTTTGTTGTTTTTTCAAAGGTTGTTCATTTACACATTAGGACCACCGTAAAAACTAATCTACTGAGACTCTGACAACTTTATAACAAAACAAGAAAAGATGAAATGAAGGCAGTCATCAAACTGTAGTCACATCCTAAACTAAACCCAGATCATTATCGACAATCTGATATTTCTTTACACAATAAAATTCAACATTTTGTTCTAAGTATTTATCATCTTCTAACTGGGACTCCAAAAATAAATCACTGTCAATCACATTATTTGATCAAACTCTGGCAATTGTCCAAATGATCAAAGTAAAAATGTCATCGTGGATGTTGGAGAAAAATGTTTTTATTTGATCTGAAGCAATGTCATTAACACAATCATAAAAGTGTAACATTAACAATAAATTCTGCTCTTTTACATTGAAATTTAACATTTAGAAAGGGTTTATTATGAAGTGGATCATAAAATATGTCTCTGTTGTTTTAATCAGTTCGTCTCATGTTTTCTGATTCGTTACATTTTAATTACACCTGTCACTAAATAACAACAGATCTCATCTGTGACTAAATAACAACAGATCTCATCTGTGACTAAATAACAACAGATCTCATCTGTGACTAAATAACAACAGATCTCATCTGTGAGCAGATTTAAAATGCTCCTAAATGAAACGTGTTAAAATAGAAAGTTGTGGAATTGCATCTTCAACAAACATCAGTTCTTGTATCTTAATCTTTGAATCTTTCTGAGAGTTAAAAACTCTGAACCAACGAGACAGTTTCACCTAAAATATTACATTTTATACAAAAAACATCATCTCACCTGTTTTAGGACTAAAATAAACCCTACTGAAAAATGTGGTCAAAGTTCTTGTAATTTTTCAGGTTTGTTCAAAGTAGTTTTTATTTTGCTCATGCATCAACAACCTGAATAAATCAGAGCTGCACCTAAAACAGATTATGAGACAACAATGTCCACAAAAACTGTTGGACACATTGATCTCTGAGCAGTGGACACAACACAACAAGAAACTTCCAGCAACAAACAAGAACAGACAGTTATTTCAGTTTACAGATCTCAGCTGTGTCCCCAATCCAGAGACATATTCCAGCATGTAGCGGTCGAGTAAAGGAGGTCTGGACTTTGTGAAGGAGAGTCATGGTGTCAGAGACGCTGTAGAAAGACAGAACACCTGCTCTGTGGTCCAGGTACACTCCAACTCTGGACTCACCACGACCTGAGATGAGAGTCATGATTCTGTTGTGAGAAAACTCATTATAGTTTTGGTCACAAACTAAAGACCAGGATTTATCATTATATCCAAATAAACTCTCTGTTTTATCAACATCCTTGTATGCGACTGCTACTGCACCTCCTGTTTCTCCAAACTTCACCTCCCAGTAACAGCGTCCCGTCAGACTCTCCTTACTCAGAATCTGAAGACATGAAGTGAATCTGTCTGGATGATCAGGATAAAACTGATCTTGTCTCATGAATGTTACTTTTCTGTTCCCCTCAGATAATAACAGACGTCTGTGAGCTGTGTTTGGATCCAGAGTGATGTCACATGAATACCTGAAGAAGTCAGCTCTGCTCTTTGGTTCTGGTTGTGACAGTAAACCTTGAGTTCCTCTCAGGGACATGTTTGTCCACGTGTCTCTCAGGGACATGTTTGTCCACGTGTCTCTCAGGGACATGTTTGTCCACGTGTCTCTCAGTGGCATGTTTGTCCACGTGTCTCTCAGTGGCATGTTTGTCCACGTATCTCTCAGGGTGTCCTGCAGTTTGTCGCTGAGCTGGGACACAGCTGCTGTCACATCTTCAAAGTATCTCAGAGGAGCATCACTGATGCTGGATGAGTGTGGACACTCACTGAGTGCTGACACTGACTGGTAGCTGTGGACAAACTGGTTGTGGTCCTCTGTGTGTGAGAGCTGCTTCAGCTCAGCATCTTTCCTCTTCAGCTCAGTGATCTCCTGCTGCAGCTTCTCCTGAAGCTCTCCGACTCGACTGGCCTCAGTTTCCTGCTGGGATCTGATCTGCTGCTTCACTTCAGAGCTTCTCTTGTGGACGAGCTGGATGAGCTGAGTGAAGATCTTCTCACTGTCCTCCACTGTTTGATCAGCAGAGACGTTGATGGCCTCCAGCTGCTGCTGAAGCAGCTTCACGTCGTTCTCTCTGCCCTGGATTCTCTGCTGGATGTTCTCTCTCCTCACCTGGACCTCCTTCTGCTTCTCTCTCCTTTCAGCTGCAGCTGAGACCACGTCGTGGCCTTTATGTTCATCCACCATGCAGACATGACAGATGATCTGCTGATCAGTGCGACAGAACATCTTCATCACCTCATCGTGATGAGAGCAGATGTTCTCATGGAGCTTCTTGGAGGGCTCCACCAGCTGATGTTTCTTTAACTGAGCTGCATCATAATGATGCTGGACGTGTTCCTCACAGTAAGAGACCAAACACGTCAAACAGGACTTGATGGCTTTTAGTTTTCTTCCAGTGCAGACATCACAGGCCACATGTTCAGGTCCAGCATAGCTGTGATCAGCAGGAGCAGCTTGGAGTCCACTCGTCTTCAGCTGCTCCACTAAAGCTGCTAACAGGAAGTGTTTCTGCAGAACAGGCCTCGGTGTGAACGTCTTCCTGCACTGAGGGCAGCTGTGGATCTTCTTCTGATCCTCTCCATCCCAGAAGTCTTCAATACACTTCATGCAGTAGCTGTGTCCACAGGGAGTCGTCACCGGATCCTTCAGTAGATCCAGACAGATGGAACAAGAGAAACTCTCTCTGTCCAGCTGAACTCCTTTCTGCGCCATTTCACCTCTCAGCGTGTGTGGAAGTTTCACTTCCTGATAACTGAAACCAGTCTGAGCTCAGAGCGACACGTCATGTGTTTGTACAGAGAATGAGGCGTGTCAGCACCTCCTCTGATCGTTAAACTGTAGATCTGATGGGGAGGAACAAGAAACTCTGTGAACAGAGTGACGCTGCTGTTTGAGAGCAGGAAGAAGGAGGAGGAGGAGGAGGAGGAGGAGGAGGAGGAGGAGGAGAGAGGAGAAAGAGGAGAAGTAGGAGGAAGAGGAGGAACCACAGCAGAAACTTCAAGGTTCAGTCGAAACTAAGACATCGATCACTCAGATGTTCTTCATTGTGACATTTTCAGCTTTAATTAGTTGCCAGTATGACTGACTCCATTTCAGGTTATGAAGCCATCCTTTAGTTCCCTTTCAGTCAAGTTCTCTCGGTGCAACATATTTGCTATGGGAATTGCGCCCCCGTGTGATTACCTGAAGGAATACATTCACGCCTTTACGGCTAGGGCGTCAGTGTCGCGCCAGAGGCCCCGTCCTCTGGGTATTTAAGCGGCTGACGCCCATCCATCTTTCTCTTTTTTGCCCTTCACCTCGCTTAACACCTGAACTTCGTGGGACTTCTCTGTTGTCGCATCGCTCGACTGAGGTGAGCTTGCTCCCTACACTGAGCGTACAGAGAAATTTTCCTGCGTACTGCTGGGCTGGCGAAAGCTAGTCCAGCGTTTTTCTACTTACCTCGAAGTTTTCTTCTCTTTCCGCAGCTGCTTCGCTCGACGGCGCTAACTGCGTCACAACCTTCTGCTAATCATTAGCAGGCTAACCAGCGAAAGCAAGACGACGGAGAAGACGGCTTCGAACAAAAGGAAACTAGGACCAACTTCTAATCTTCTCGTCTCCGGACATGGCTCCCGAGAAGGGAAAACGGAGGACAAAGAAGAAGAAAACCAGGACGACGAGTCCTCGCTCGCGCCCATGCCCCAGCGGATGCGGCTACTCCCTCTCGGCGACGGACACCCACGAGGCCTGTCCTGTCTGCCTAGGGATTCTGCACGCGAGGAAAGCGCTGGAATTCGACTCCTGTTCCCACTGCCGTCAAATGTCGGCGGCAGTGAGGAAATGCTACGCGGACGCGTTGGCTAAATCCATGGCTAGGACCGCGGCACTGAAGGTTGCACGTCGCACTAAACTGCTCGCTCCTGAACCGAAGCTCCAAAACGTGGACCTGGAATGCAACGGTCGAGTCGGAGAGGACAATGTGTCGGACTCCTCAGTTGCCGTCGAGGACTCGATGCCCGAAGTGTCCGACCAAGACGCCGAATACGGTTACAAAGGAGAAACTGTGGATTCCTCCCAGAACCTGGCGCAAATCCTACCGGAACTGGACTTGTCGGTACCTGCTCTGTTCGATCAGTGCCATAGGGCGGCAGATGCCCTGCAGGTCACGTGGCCAGACCCCACGCCTCGCCAACAGGCTACGAGGCTGGCGGAAAGCTACTTCTATGCGAAGCAACCGACAACGTCGCAAAAAATGCCAATTTTTCCGGACTTCCTCATGGAGTTCAAACGTTCCTAGGCGGAACCCGGAGCTCCCATCATGCTGCCACTATCCCGACTCCTTGACGTCGCGAGAATGGAGACAGTGGACCTTGCCAACGCACCCCTGATAGAGGAGACTCTGGTGGCCCACCTGGCCCCGCAGCCACGGGGATGAAACCAGCGCTACCCAACAGGGCCTGCCACGCTTCGGAGAAACAACGTGAGAAGTGCTACAAGGCTCAGGGCCTCGCGGCTCGCGCAATGAATGCATCGACCATGGTGCAGGCGTACCTGGCAGAAAAACTGCAGATATCCAGGTAACAAAAAACGAGCAGGCCGCAACGGAGGCCATGGAAGAGGCCCGCCGTGCCTCTGACCTCGTGCTCCGCATGATGGGGACAATAGCCATTTCCCAAGTCAAAGCAATGGCGGAAATAGTTGTCGCCCAGCGCCATCTTTGGCTAACATTGTCGGACCTCCCGTAAAACCAGAGGTCCACCTTCCTCCAGCACCCGATCGAGTCGATGGGACTCTTCGGGGGAGCCCTGGAGAACGTGCAGTCAAGGTTGGAACAAAGATGCAAACAAGCGGAAGCCCTCTGCGAGGGGTTGCTGAGGAAAAGCTTTGCACCCCCAAAGGAAGACATGCGTGGCCTCCCACGGAAGAGACCCGCTGGTGACAGTGACATTTTCTAGTACCGGCCGAGGGCCTCTTCAGTGGCCCAGTGTGGAAAGCAGATTCGGGCCTGATGAAGCAGGATGAACTGATAATTTTACAGGTTTGCCCGCCCACGCGGTACGGGAACCTAACATTTTGAGCCCAGTCTCTACTTGTAGAGTACTACGAGGAGCTGGTGACATGTGTGCACGCACTAAACATGACTCGTCTACTGTATGTGTAAACAAAACAAACACTGTTTCAGACATGTACAAAAATAAAAGTACCAAAGCACAGACTGCCCTGGTTCTTGACTCGAGTCCCATTTTTATAAAACACAAACCATGCAATCAAACTATCAACCGCAGCAAGATACACAAGCTCTGCCAGAGACGGTCAGATCTCGCGATATCTTCTGTCGGGCCGACCAACCTGCTCAAAAAGGTGCGAGAGGGGTCAAAGGCCACCCCTCCAGCGCTAAAACACGACTAGCAGCAATTCAACATGCCGTCCAGGCTCAGCGCGCAGGCCTGGAAGGCGTGTCTACCAAATGATTGGGTCATGACAACGATATGTCACGGGCTCAAGTTGCAGTTCTCAAAAAGACCGCCCCACTTCACAGGGGTGCTGCAATCTAAGATCAACCCTACACATGCACACGTGCTGAGGGAGGAAGTTTTGACGATGCTGCAAAAGGGAGTGATTAGTTTGGTCTCAGGACGCAAACTACGCTCTGGCCATTATAGTAAGTACTTCCTGGTGCCCAAAAAGGATCATTCCCTGAGACCGATTTGGGATCTCAGGACTCTCAACAAAATAATTAAAACATTTAAGTTCAAGATGCTTACACTACGACAAGTTCTCCAGTCTGTGAGACCAGGAGACTCTGCATGTACAATGGATTTAAAAGATACCTATTTCCTTATAGGCGTGTGGAGGAAACACAGAATGTTCCTCCGCTTTGCGTTAGAAGGAAACACTTATGAATTCAAAGCTTTACCCTTTGGTTTAAAGACTGCTCCGCGTACATTTACTAAATGTCTGGATGCAGCCCTGACCCCTCTTAGGAATCAAGGACTCAGGGTCATGAATTACTTGGATGACATGCTGATTCTGGCTGAAAGCAGAAGGCAGGCCCAGTCACACTCCTATAAGGTGATCTCTCACCTGGAGTCTCTCGATTTTGTCATAAACCTAAAAAAAAGTGATCTAACTCCATCACGGGTTACCATATTTCTGGGAGTACAGATTGACACTGTCCAGTACAGAGCATGGCTCTCGAAGGAAAGAGTTTCCTCCATTCGCAGTTGCCTGGAAAGATTTAAACTGGACCAACGGGTCCCTGTGAAAATGTGCCAACGCCTTTTAGGCCTCTTGGCGGCAGCCATTCCCTGTGTGCCACACGTATTACTGAAAATGCGGGCCATACAAGTATGGCTAAACCGACAGACAAAACCCGACCTGCCTAATCAAGCAGGAAAGGTTAGGATAGATTCAGAGTGCCTGAAGGCCCTGGAACCTTGGAGAGATTTGTCCATTTTCACGGAAGGGGTCTCACTGGGAAGGGTGTCATCTCGTGTAGTCATCACAACGGACGCCTCAAAAACAGGATGGGGGCGATCTGTAGAAATCAGAACGCCCGCAGCCTTTGGAATGAACAGGAAGCGATATTACATATGAACTTCCTGGAGTTGCTGGCCGTATTCCTGTCATTTAAAAGGTCCGGTTGTTGGACAGCATATGTTTATGTTTACATTTATGTTTATGTTTATTAAATTTGTTCATTTTTTTTACAAAAGAAACACAATACAAGAAAATCCCATAAATGATAATGTACAAAATATAAAAAATGAAAGGTAGCAGAAAGAAAAATAAATCTTATTATATCTGCCCCTTTTTTCAAACAATCAGATTAAACAATGATAATCTTCAACCAACAGTACAAAATGACTAACTCTTTCTAATTTTCTAACTAATACAATACACATTATGCCATTTCATATATATATTTTTAACAAATTTGTTTTGATCATTTTCTTAAAGGTTCACTATGTAATTTCTGGAGAACGCTGGGACTTAGAAATATTTCCAGCAGGTAAAAGCATTCTGCTTTGAGCCATAGTCCGTGCTTCTGTTAAACTTGAGTTCTTCAGCTCCGCCTCCTGCTGAATGTCCGCTCGGAGCCGCTTCAATATTCTGTGATTATACGTATAAAACGTTCTAAAAAAATAAAATAAAACCATGAATCACTGGTCCTACAACACAAAAACCAGCAGAAATCAGCAGAGGTTCACGCAGCAGTTGGACATGATTTAATTCGCTCGTGACTTCCTCATTCCTGTCAGTGAAGGATGAAGCGATCACTTGACTTTTGGCAAAAAAACAAAATAAAAGTCCAGCTCTGGGATGAAGAAGGGATATTTAATACATTTGTGTCACATACAAATCAGTCCTGCATCGCTTTGCAATCCTTTGAATGAGAACGTGCGCGCGCTGGGGCTGGGACAGGCGGGGGCGTGGGTTGGGGCGTGACAAACAACTCTGTTTTTATTGGCTGGTCATTGTCCGGGTCACTCTGTGTTTTTAGTGTTTTTATAAATGCTGATAGAGAAGCAAGGGGACTATAGTTTTTTTCAGAGATTACTTTGTCTAACATCAGTCTGTCAGTAGATAGTGACAGAGTGAAGAAATATGTTAAAAATATATTGTTAGAAAAGTTACAGACTGCATTACAAAGTTACATAGTGCAGCTTTAAATGTAAACATTGACTTGGCATTTTTAACTACATTCTCCAAGCCATTCCATAATCTAATTCCCTGGATTGAGGTAGAACGTCCCTTCAAACTAGTTCTGAATTGTGGTTTTACAAACATCTCTGTCCCCTTAAGATTATAACAACTTTGTCTTTTAACAAAATGCATTTGGATATTTAAAGGTAATGCATTATTTTGAGCCCTATACATAACTGATAAAATATTATAGTCTACCAAATCATGGAACTTCAATAACTTCAGTTGATAAAATAATGTACTTGATGGATGACAGTAATGTTTTCTAGTGATAATTCTTACAGCTCTTTTCTGTAATACAAAAATAGGCTTTGTGATTGTTTTACACACTTTCCCCCAAACATCAATACAATAGATTAAGTGTGGAACAATGATTGTGTTATACAACAAATACAGAGCTTTATCATTCAATAGGTCTCTGACTTTGTACAGTACTGCAATCGATTTAGCTATTTTTATTCTTACAGAATTTATGTGTTGTTTCCATGTCAGTTTGTCATCAATGATAACACCCAAAAACTTCACCTCATTCACTCTACAAATCTCAACACCCTCAATTTTGAGTGGAACATCAACAGTTTTCTTTTTATTACTGAATATCATGTAATTAGTTTTTTCTAGATTTAATGATAATTTATTATTTTAAACCAAGTTTGTATTTTGACAAATTCTGTCTTTATCAATTCCAACATTTGTTCTATATCAGAGTCAGAGTCAGAGTCAGAGAGAATTTATTGTCATTTGCACCGCATGTAGTACATGTGTTGAAAACGAGATTATGTACACAGGGTCCCAGTTACATCCAACAACAAATGCAAGAGAAATACAATAATAACATCTAGGATTAACTAAGAGAGACATCACATCGCTAGTAATACACTAAGCCCTAATGTAGTAGAAAAACATCATTATAAACAGCAGCACGAACATGAGCAGATGGTCACAGATGAACGCAGCAACAAGAAACAGATCAGTACAGTATCAGTATGATGTGACATTTTGCAGTGTTTATTCTTATTATTTATTTATTCATGAGTCTGACAGCCTCAGGGTAGAAGCTGTTTCTCAGTCTAGTGGTTCTACATTTGATGCTCCTCAACCTCCGTCCCGAGGGGAGTGGTGCAAAGAGTGAGTGTGCTGGGTGAGTGAGGTCTTTCATGATGCAGGTGGCTCTTTTTCTGCATCTGGAGGTGTAAATGTCTGTGATGGTGGGGAGACTGACTCCCACAGACTTCTGTGCAGCCTTCACCACTCTCTGCAGAGCTTTTCTCTCTGCAACTGTGCAGCCTCCATGCCACACGTTGATGCNCAAGACTGTGGAAGTCATTTGTCCGAAAGGTTTCCTCAATCTGAGATGTTGCATTCAGCTCAGTCTTATAAATAGCACCCTCTCACAGTGGATCAACCAATTTGCTGATGACAGCCAAAACCAGCTGCTCTCATGATCAAGGAGGACCTGCAAACTGGTTGATCCACTGTGAGAGGGTGCTATTTATGAGACTAAGCTGAATGCAGCACCTCACACTGAGGAAATCTTTATTTATAATACTGAGTTGAATACATTATCTCCAGACTTGGACAAAAGACTAAACATTTCCAGTTTTTTTTTTTTGCTTTTCTTTGTGTTGTTTTTTTGAATGTCCTGAGGACCAGACTTAGCTTTTTTGATTATTCTACTAGAATTATTGAGCATTCATCAGGGTATTTTAATTTTAGTATGTGTCTTGTTCAACAAGCTTTCTAGTGTTTTATGTTTTCATGTAACAAATGTGATGCCCTGTGATAAACTTGCGAACCGTGAAAGGTGCACCCCGCCCCTTGCCCTATGATTGCTGGATATGGGCACCGGCGACCCCCGTGACCCAAAATGGAAGAAACGGGTAAAGATAATGGATGGATGTAGAAAATGGGCAATGTTTAGGCTGATGGTCCTCCTTGATCATGTGAGCAGCTGGTTTTGGCTGTCATCAGGAAGTCTTTATTTATAAGACTCAGCTGAATACAACATCTCAGACTAAGGAAGTCTTTATAAGACTGAGCTGAATACAGCATCTCAGACTGAGGATGTCTTTCGTCACTCGTAAGTTAGGGATAACCTGTACTTTACAGTGGGTTGTGGTGAACCGTGTAAAAAAAGTACAATTTTGTTTTAGAAATATGTACAAGTTTATAATGTTAATGTTTTATAATATGTAAATATGTCATCTCAGACTGAGGAACTCTTTCATCGCTCGTAAGTCGGGGATCACCTGTACTTTACAGTGGGTTGTGGTGAACCGTGTAAAAAAAGTACAATTTTGTTTTAGAAATATGTACAAGTTTGTAATGTTAATGTTTTATAATATGTAAATATGTCATCTCAGACTGAGGAACTCTTTCGTCGCTCGTAAGTCGGGGATCACCTGTACTTTACAGTGGGTTGTGGTGAACCCTGTAAAAAAAGTACAATTTTGTTTTAGAAATATGTACAAGTTTGTAATGTTAATGTTTTATAATATGTAAATATGTCATCTCAGAAGTCTTTCATCGCTCATAAGTCAGGGATCACCTGTACTTTACATTGGGTTGTGATTAACCCTGCAGAAAAAGTAAAATTTTGTTTTAGAAATATGTACAAGTTTGTAATGTTAATGTTTTATAAAATGTAAATATGTCATCTCAGACTGAGGAACTCTTTCGTCGCTCGTAAGTCGGGGATCCCCTGTACTTTACATTAGGTTGTGATTAACCCTGCAGAAAAAGTAAAATTTTGTTTTAGAAATATGTATATAATGTTAATATGTTTTATAATAATGTAAATATGTCAACAGAATTTAAGTTTTTATTTTATTTTATTTGAAACATTTAAGTTTTATTTTATTTTAAACATTTGAAGATTTGTTAGTGAATATAAATAAAGTATGTGCCTAATTTGTTTAATAAAATCAGTTCAAAAAACTGTTCTCCTAATGCAGTGTCCTGTCACATTTGTGTGTTTTATGTTAATTTTATGTTAAGTAGGCGGAGTTTAAATGTCCCTTTAAAGACCCCATAATGCATGTTTGTCCTCCTGTCACATTTGTGTGTTTTATGTTAATTTTATGTTAAGTAGGCGGAGTTTAAATGTCCCTTTAAAGACCCCATAATGCATGTTTGTCCTCATAAACCACATTTTTTGACGTCCTTGTAAACCACACTGGAGTCTGGGTGGTAAAACGTGCTGTGAAGCTCCTATCGGAAAGCTAAAGTGACCCAAATTTTTTTCAAAATTTTTAGAGTGCTCTGAGCTTGGTCCCAGGTCGCTAGGACCTCGGGAAGGGGTAGACCCCGTATTACACCTTCGGGCGGGTTTGGCGAAAAAGTCCGGCTAAACCACATTGACAAACCTGTGTGTGTGTGTGTGTGTGTGTGTGTGTGTGTGTGTGTGTGTGTGTGTGTGTGTGTGTGTGTGTGTGTGTGTGTGTGTGTGTGTGTGTGTGTGTGTGTGTGTGGAGGGGGGTTGTCGAGGACGGAAAGAGGCAAATCCAGAGTCCTGAAATGATGACAGAATGTTTATTCAGCTGGGCTCCTCTGAAAAGTCCGTGGAATTCCTCAGTAGAAAGTTTGGGAGGGTGAGAGCGTCAGGTTTACAAAACTTCTACAGGCGTGTTGATATAAGATGGCCTGTCAAGGCCAGTTAGGGAGCCGAATTTCAGATAAACATGATTGTTTTGGGGACAGGCAGAACTTTAATGACATCTACCTTCAGTCTGTGTTGGTCCACTCGCTTCCGAAATGTCCAAATTAAAATGACCATACCAATGGAACGTGCCTGAGAAAATCCCAGAGATGTAATCCATTCAGCCAAAAGTCTGGGTTCTCGAGACATGAACCAAGCCATCATGTAAGACAAGCAGCCTGACCAGGTCCAGATTTGCTGCCGATGTCTTCGTTGTTTGTTGATAGACTAGGAACCAGCCGAATCCAAAAAGCAGGAACCAGTTATCATAAATCCAATTAAGTATGCGTCCTTAAGATCCACAGATGACAGCAGAGATAGACACGTCATCAAGTCTTCCAAGTCGATGAGATATCCAGCTGTATTCATGCCAACAGGACAAATCGGTTCGCCTACAGCCTGTCTTCGCTTTGAAGAAATGTTATCAGTTGTGTTGAGGGACCAACTGACCAAATTGAAGTCCATAGTTATGCTTCAGAAGGTTTTGAGGCTCTCAGACAGTTCCACAGACAAGACAAAGCAAAAGCAAAGTGGAGACCGAGAGGAGACGTCCGCCCTTGAGAAGAGGAAGTGTTGAATGAAATTTAATGGTGTTACCTCAAAATAAATAGATATATCTCACTAACTTTAGAAGACAATGCTTTTTTTAGGAAAATCTGTAAATATAGTTACCATATTTTCCGCCGTACACTTCTCACCCCCGTATGAGTCGCATCAGTCCAAATATGTCTAATAAAGTGGGAAAAAACATAAATATGTTGCTTTGCCACATAAGTTGCATCTATTATGCGTCACTGCTGACAACCTGGAAATGTCAACCAGTGTTGTGCCAATAATCAATTGGCTGCCAAATGACGACCGCAGGAGCATGTACGGGAGGACTTTTAACAATAACTGATAAAGATTAACACTTAAAAACAATTATTTGTTTGCTCGACATTAGAGTAAAGGTGTGTCTCAGTCTAACTCAGGGGTGGGCAATTATTTTTTCCATGGGGCCACAAGAGAAATAGAAAATATTGTGGGGGGCCGGGCGAAATGACATAATTCAATACTGCATATTAATAGTATTTCTTTATTAAAAGCAGTAAATATCATTGTTTAGACAAACTGGTAAAAGTATTAGTTATGATTAATCAACAAAATAAAAAGCATGAGTGGACATTTTTGAGGGCTAACGTTGTCTTGTGACTTGACAACAATGCAATCATGCACATTGCGCATGTCTTGATTTACATATTGCATCATTTTGTACGTGAATTTTAAAAAGACATCAAAATTAAAGCAATGCAGTCCACAAATGAGGTAAAATTAGAAACTATTTTTTTGTTGTAACTCCCCTTACGGGGGCCGGTCAGAGTCAACCAAAGGGCCGCATGTGGCCCTGGGGCCTTACAATGCCCAGGTCTGGTCTAACTTATCCTTAATAATTGGCCTTTGACCATCAAATCAGCTGCATTTCACCTGGGTGGCGAAATGCAGCTGATTTGATGTTTGCTCCAGGAGTTCTGGAGCGAGACAAAGGTGGCTTTGTATGGCAAGCCAAGTGTCTCATTAATAGCCACTTTTACCTATTAATGAGACACTTGGCTTGCCATTATACTCGAGGGCCCTCTAGTGGCTGAAAATAGTAGTGTACAATATTTTCCATGTCAGAATGAATGAAATCAACAGAGCTCAGGCAAAAATTGGTTAATAAATATGGGGGAAAAACATAAATACATCGCTTCCCTGTATAAGTTGCAGGGCATGCAAATGTATGCAAAAAGTTGTGACTTATATAGCAAAAAATTCTGTAATATAACTTAAAAAAAATTTTTTTCTTGTGACATATGTGAACAGTTTTAAAATGACAATTAAAACTGAAAGTTATGCACCATAACTCATGTTCCCTGAAGGAAGGGAACGAGGTGCAACATACTTGCTATGGGAATTGCGCCCCCGCGCGATTACCTGAAGGAATACATTCACGCCTTTACGGCTAGGGCGTCAGCGTCGCGCCAGAGGCCCCGCCCTCTGGGTATTTAAGCGGCTGACGCCCATCCATCTTTCTCCAAAATTGCACTTCACCGAGCTTTCAGCATTGAAAAGGGCCAGATATGTTGCACCTCGTTCCCTTCCTTCAGGGAACATGAGTTATGGTGCATAACTTTCAGTTCCCTTTCAGTCAAGTTCTCTCGGTGCAACATACTTGCTATGGGAACGTAATTCATTCACGCCCTTGAAATGCTCAGTAAAATGCATGCTAGTGTGAACGTCTGCCCTTGACCAGCAGGCATCTCAAGGCTACTTTCTACTGTGTGTTAGAAAGAACAGCCTGAGTGACATCACACAGTAACATCCAAACTGTAATGCTTTGCAAAAGTGTT
>JBBPBX010006193.1:34478-55882 GCA_038048925.1 Garcialebias charrua
TGTCTGCTTTTGTATATAATGTATATAGAAATCTGTCATATCCTGTTGGTTTTGAACTGTCATCTGTTTACTGTGATTGTAGTTTTCTTTATTTTCTTTTGATAAGTGCAAATGCCTATTGCCAATGTGACGTGTGCTGCTGACCACTTGACCAGGTCACCCTTGTAAAAGAGATCTCGATCTCAACGGGTTCTACCTGGTTAAATAAAGGTGATTGATTGATTGATACCCAATGGTGCGTCTGCTTCCCTCAAGGAGAAGTAGAGGTCACAGTGTGAGCTAGCTCTGCAAGCAAACAGGTCCACGGAGGCTCTCTCAAATCGTGACCAGACCTGTTCCACAATCCGTGGGTTCAGGCTCCATTCTGACACCAAAAGAGGCCCTCTTGAGAGGGCATCTGCTCCATAATTCAGATCACCAGGCACATGAGTTGCCTAAGTGACAAGATTCTTGGAGCATACCATGTGAGCATCCTTTGCGCCAGTCCGGGGAGGGCCCGGGACCTTGTCCCTCCCTCTCTGTTGATGAAGGACACTGTGGTCCTGTTATCTGATTTCACCAGGATATTCAAACCGTCAGTAATCGTCAAGTTTATTAGCAGGAAGTTAAAAAACAATGTAATTATGCAAGCAAAAAAAACTGAAGGGAACAAACGTTTACATAAATGAACATCTAACCAAAAAAAATGGAAACATTGCACGTGAAGCAAGGTTGTTAAAAAAACAGAACAAAATAGCATCAACATGGACAAGAAATGGATACATCTTTATCAAAACACAGGAAGGGTCTCAGCCTAAAATGATAAAAGAACTGAAGGATCTGGATGAACTCAGGAGATGAAAAATTACAAATCAATGAAACAACTCAAAATGGACGTAATATACAGTGAAATGAACAAATACATTAGAACATGACAACATACGAAGACTCAGAACCTAAAATATATAATGTTGAAAATGTGATTGATACAATTTTTTTTCCTGTAATAAAAGATAGCAAATATTATAATGAAGAGCAGTTTAATGACATCAATATAACAAATGGAGTTCTCTCTATTATTCACTTTAATAGCAGAAGTATAAATGCAAATATATCCAAAATAACAGATTACTTAAAACAGTTAAATAGAACTTTTACGATAATAGCACTGTCAGAGACATAGCTCAATGATGATAACACAAGTAATATTCACATCTAAGGGTATGAATTATATCATATGAACAGAAATAATAAAAGAGGTGGTGGAGTCGCTCTATTTGTTAATAATGAAATAAAATGTAAATTAAATTGTGAAATGTCAATAATAGCTGATAATATTATGGAAATGATAACAATAGAAATAATAAACAAAAACGATAAAAACATAATAATAAGTTGTGTATATAGATCACCAGGATCAAATATAGAAATATTCACTGATAAAATCTTGGAGCTATTGGAGAAGAGTTTTAATAAAAAAGTTTTTTTGTGTGGAGACTTTAACATTGATATGGGAAATAAAACAGATTCAAATAACATCAGCACATTTATAAACTCAATGTACAGTTTAAATATGTATCCATTGATATCAAAGCCAACAAGAATTACAACTCATAGTACCACAATAATTGATAATATTTTCACAAACATAACAAATGGGGATGTGATAGGTGGTATTTTAACGACCGACTTAGTCCCCAGGCTCCGCTTCCTCAGTGGAAGGTGTGCCAGTAGGATTGAGGAGGTCTTCGAAGTATTCCGCCCACCGACTCACAACATCCCGAGTTGAGGTCAACAGCACGCCATCCCCACCATAAATGGTGTTGGTCGCGTACCGCTTTCCCCCCCTGAGACGCCGGATGGTGGACCAGAATCGCCTCGAAGCCGTACGGAAGTCATTCTCCATGGCCTCTCCGAACTCCTCCCACGCCCGAGTTTTTGCCTCAGCAACCACCCGAGCCGCATGCCGCTTGGACTGCCGGTACCTATCTGCTGCTTCCGGGGTCCCACAGGCCAAAAAGGCCCAATAGGACTCCTTCTTCAGCTTGACAGCATCCCTCACCGCTGGCGTCCACCACCGGGTTCGAGGATTGCCACCACGACAGGCACCAACAACCTTGCGGCCACAACTCCGATAAGCTACCTCGACAATAGAGGCGCGGAACATGGCCCACTCGGGCTCAATGTCCCCCGCCTCCCTCGGAACGTGTTCAAAGCTCTCCCGGAGGTGGGAGTTAAAGCTCCGTCTTACGGGAGACTCTGCCAGACGTTCCCAGCAGACCCTCACAATACGTTTGGGTCTGCCAGGTCTGACCGGCATCCTCCCCCACCATCGGAGCCAACTCACCACCAGGTAGTGGTCAGTTGACAGCTCCGCCCCTCTCTTCACCCGAGTGTCCAGGACATGCGGCCGCAGATCAGATGAGACGACAACAAAGTCGATCATCGAACTGCGACCTAGGGTGTCCTGGTGCCAAGAGCACATATGGACACCCTTATGCCTGAACATGGTGTTCGTTATGGACAATCCATGACGAGCACAGAAGTCCAACAACAGAACACCGCTCGGGTTCAGATCAGGGGATCCGTTCCTCCCAACCACATCCCTCCAGGTCTCATTGTCATTGCCCACATGAGCGTTGAAGTCCTTCAGCAGAACAAGGGAGTCCCCAGGAGGCGCACCCTCCAATACCCCTTCCAAGGACTCCAAAAAGGGTGGGTAATCTGCGCTGCCGTTTGGCGCATAGGCACAAACAACAGTAAGAGCCCGTCCCCTCACATGTAGGCGAAGGGAGGCTACCCTCTCATTCACCAGGGTGAACCCCAACATACAGGCACCAAGATGGGGGGCAACATGTATGCCCACTCCTGCTCGGCGCCTCTCACCAGGGGCAACACTAGAGTGGAAGAGTGTCCAACCCCTCTCAAGGAAACTGGTTCCAGATCAAGGAAACTGGTTCCAGATCCAGAGCCATGCGTTGAGGTGAGTCCGACTATTGCTAGCCGGAACCTCTCAACCTCACACACTAGCTCAGGCTCCTTCCCCACCAGAGAGGTGACATTCCATGTCCCAATGGCCAGCTTCTGTAGCCGAGGATCAGACCGCCAGGGTCCCCGCCCTCGGCCACCACCCATTCCACAATGCACCCGACCCCTTTGGCCCCTCTCACAGGTGGTGAGCCCATGGGAAGGGGGACCCACGTCTCCTCTTCGGGCTGTGCCCGGCCGAGCTCCATGGGTAAAAGCCCGGCCACCAGGCGCTCGCCAACGTGCCCCTCCTCCGGGCCTGGCTCCAGAGTGGGGCCCCGGTGACCCGCGTCCGGGCGAGGGAACATTGTTTCCATTAATTGAACTCATCATAAGGGGTCTTTGGGCTGCGCTTTGTCTGGTCCCTCACCTAGGACCTGTCTGCCTTGGGTGACCCTACTAGGGGCATGAAGCCCCTGACAGCATAGCTCCTAGGATCATTGGGACACTCAAACCCCTCCACCACGGTAAGGTGGCAGCCCAGGGAGGGGGAACTAACAAAGAGGAAATAATGAATGTAGTAAAAAATCTTACAGACAAGAGATCAAAAGACTGGGTGGACATGGATATGATGTTTGTAAAGGACATAATGAGTCATGTTATTGAGCCGTTTACATATATATATATGTAATTTATCATTTTCAACAGGAATATTTCCAGATAATATGAAAGTAGCTAAGGTAGTTCCTCTTTTTAAAAATGGTGATAAATGTGTGTTCAACAATTATAGACCTATATCCTTGTTACCACAGTTTTCAAAAATTCTTGAAAAACTATTTGTGAACAGACTAGATCAATTTATAGATAAACAAAATATTCTAAGCAACAGTCAGTATGGGTTTAGAGCAAAAAACTCTACATCAATGGCTCTCATGGAATTAATGGAACAAATAACTACTGCTGTCGATCAAAAACAATATTGTATCAGTATTTTTGTTGATTTAAAAAAAGCATTCGATACTATTGATCACACCATTCTCCTTGAAAAATTGAACAAATATGGTATTAGAGGACCAGCATTACAGTGGGTATCTAGCTATTTGAAAGATAGGAAACAATTTGTACAAATAAATGATGTAAGATCTGACCTCTGTAATATCACATGTGGAGTTCCCCAAGGCTCTGTACTTGGACCAAAGCTATTTATTTTATATGTGAATGACTTGGTAAATGTGTCAGGACTCCTTAAATGTGTACTTTTTGCTGATGATACCACATTTTTCTGTTTAGGTGAAGATATAGAACAAATGTTGGAATTGATAAAGACAGAATTTGTCAAAATACAAACTTGGTTTAAAATCAATAAATTATCATTAAATCTAGAAAAAACTAATTACATGATATTCAGTAATAAAAAGAAAACTGTTGATGTTCCACTCAAAATTGAGGGTGTTGAGATTTGTAGAGTGAATGAGGTGAAGTTTTTGGGTGTCATTATTGATGACAAACTGACATGGAAACAACACTTTCTGTGGCCATCTGGGGGCTATGAGAATCAAGGAGAGGGCTCCCTGGCATACCCGTTCCAATGTCGCCCCGATCAGAGGGACAGGTGGAAAGGCATAGTAGAGCACCCATGCTGGCCAGTCATGTGCCAGAGCATCCATACCGTAAATACAGTATAAAGGGACGTAAAAATCCTTGGTTTTCCCCTGAGATAGGAAATCTGCTCAAAGAAAGAGATGCTGCCTGGGCTAAGGCCAGAAAATCAAAAAACGATCATGACTGGCTCAGTTTCCGGCAGCTTAGGAACAAATGCACAACCCTAATTAGAAATGCAAAATCAAATTACTACCTGGACGAATCCACCAAAAATCTAAATGATCCAAAAAGGTTTTGGCAAACAGTAAAATCAAATTCTGGTCAGACAACATCCACTGATTTACCCAGCTCCATCATGACCAGCACAGGTATTCTGTCAGACAAATTATCAATTCTGAACTGTTTTAATGAACACTTTATATCCTCTGGCTCCCTGTTTGAATCTACACATCCTGAAATGTTATCTGCTGACCAAACTGATGCAAATCCACCCCCAGCTCCACATGTGCTGGACAAACAGGTCACAAATCGCTTTGACTTCGAATCAATATCTCCCGCTGAAGTTCTAAATGCTCTAAAAACTCTCGACACACGCAAAGCAGCAGGACCTGACAACATAGAACCACTTTTCCTAAAACTAGCTGCAGATTTCATTGCTGAACCTCTTTCCCATATTTTCAATCTCAGTCTCAACACAAATAAAATACCCAAAATCTGGAAATCAGCTTTTGTTCTCCCTCTGCTAAAAGGGGGTGAACCAACAAATGTCAACAACTACAGACCAATTTCAAAATTATGCATTCTTGCCAAACTGTTTGAAAGACTTGTCTGTGATCAGCTAACTGATTTCCTACAAGCAAACCATATTCTATCACAATTCCAGTCAGGATTCAGAAAACAACACAGCACCGTCACTACAGTTCTCAAAGTATTAAATGACATCATACATGCCCTGGACTGCAAACAATTCTGTGTTGCCCTATTTATAGACCTGTCCAAGGCATTTGATACAGTTGATCATAGACTATTGACAAACATCCTGGAACACTCTGGTCTATCAAAACTTGCAGTCTCCTGGTTCACCAACTACCTAACTGACAGAACGCAGTCTGTTCATGTAGCCGGATCCTCCTCTACTTTCTTAGATGTTGTGAAAGGGGTGCCACAGGGTTCTGTCTTGGGTCCCATTCTTTTCTCCCTATACATAAACGATCTTTGCAGTGATCTGTCAAATGCCTCCCACCATTATTACGCAGATGACACCATCATCTATTGCTGTTCTTCCTCCCTCAGCCAAGCTTTCACCTCTCTTCAGGACGCTTTTAATATTATTCAGTCACGGCTGCAAAAACTTAGACTGGTCCTAAATGCCGACAAAAGCAAGTTCATGGTTCTTGCCAACAGAAAGCAGCAACCAGAGAACCCACCTCAAATTGGAACCCAAGAGGGAAAACAAATAGAAATGGTCTCCACCTACAAATATCTAGGTTTCAACATTGACACTGAACTGTCTTTTAAAACCCACATCTCCAAAATGGCCACTAAACTCAAACTGAAGCTAGGTTTCTTCTTCAGAAACAAATCCTGCTTCTCATGCAAAGCCAGGAGAACATTAGTAGCTGCAACATTCATGCCAATACTAGATTATGGTGACGTGCTGTACATGAGTGCTGCATCAAAATACCTACAGTCCTTAGACTCCATTTACCACGGTGCCCTTCGGTTCATTACTGACTCCAGTTATCGCACTCATCACTGTGAGCTTTACGTAAAATCTGGCTGGTCATCTCTCAGCACTCGCAGATACACTCACTGGATATCCTTCATCTACAAGACCCTCCTAAACCTAGTCCCGTCATACCTCACCTCCTTAATACAAACATCACACAGTCATTACTCCCTGCGCTCTAACGATTTAGTCCTCCTGTCAGTTCCTCCTGTCAGAACTGAACTAGGAAAAAGAGCATTCAGCTTCGCCGTCCCCTCAGCCTGGAACAACTTACAGAAAGATCTGAAACTATCAACATTCATCTCTCCTGGATCCTTTATGTCAACCGTAGTAGAAAATGTCATCAAGAAACTTGACCATTGCAGATGTTTCTAACCATTACTTATCCAATATACATGTCATTGTTGATTTTTTAACTTTATTTACACAACCGAGGTCTGTCTGCTTGTTTTGTATATAATGTATATAGAAATCTGTCATATCCTGTTGGTTTTGAACTGTCAACATCTGTTTACTGTGATTGTAGTTTTCTTTATTTTCTTTTTGATAAGTGCAAATGCCTATTGCCAATGTGACGTGTGCTGCTGACCACTTGACCAGGTCACCCTTGTAAAAGAGATCTCGATCTCAACGGGTTCTACCTGGTTAAATAAAGGTGATTGATTGATACCCAATGGTGCGTCTGCTTCCCTCAAGGAGAAGTAGAGGTCACAGTGTGAGCTAGCTCTGCAAGCGAACAGGTCCACAGAGGCTCTCTCAAATCGTGACCAGACCTGTTCCACAATCCGTGGGTTCAGGCTCCATTCTGACACCAAAAGAGGCCCTCTTGAGAGGGCATCTGCTCCATAATTCAGATCACCAGGCACATGAGTTGCCTAAGTGACAAGATTCTTGGAGTATACCATGTGAGCATCCTTTGCGCCAGTCTGGGGAGGGCCTGGGACCTTGTCCCTCCCTCTCTGTTGATGAAGGACACTGTGGTCCTGTTATCTGATTTCACCAGGATATTCAAACCGTCAGTAATCGTCAAGTTTATTAGCAGGAAGTTAAAAAACAATGTAATTATGCAAGCAAAAAAACTGAAGGGAACAAACGTTTACATAAATGAACATCTAACCAAAAAAATGGAAACATTGCACGTGAAGCAAGGTTGTTAAAAAAACAGAACAAAATAGCATCAACATGGACAAGAAATGGATACATCTTTATCAAAACACAGGAAGGGTCTCAGCCTAAAATGATAAAAGAACTGAAGGATCTGGATGAACTCAGGAGATGACAAATTACAAATCAATGAAACAACTCAAACACAAAATGGACATAATATACAGTGAAATGAACAAATACATTAGAACATGACAACATACGAAGACTCAGAACCTAAAATATATAATGTTGAAAATGTGATTGATGCAATTTTTTTTCCTGTAATAAAAGATAGCGAATATTATAATGAAGAGCAGTTTAATGACATCAATATATCAAATGGAGTTCTCTCTATTATTCACTTTAATAGCAGAAGTATAAATGCAAACATATCCAAAATAACAGATTACTTAAAACAGTTAAATAGAACTTTTACGATAATAGCACTGTCAGAGACATGGCTCAATGATGATAACACAAGTAATATTCACATCTAAGGGTATGAATTATATCATATGAACAGAAATAATAAAAGAGGTGGTGGAGTCGCTCTATTTGTTAATAATGAAATAAAATGTAAATTAAATTGTGAAATGTCAATAATAGCTGATAATATTATGGAAATGATAACAATAGAAATAATAAACAAAAACGATAAAAACATAATAATAAGTTGTGTATATAGATCACCAGGAGCAAATATAGAAATATTCACTGATAAAATCTTGGAGCTAATGGAGAAGAGTTTTAATAAAAAAGTTTTTTTGTGTGGAGACTTTAACATTGATATGGGAAATAAAACAGATTCAAATAACATAAGCACATTTATAAACTCAATGTACAGTTTAAATATGTATCCATTGATATCAAAGCCAACAAGAATTACAACTCATAGTACCACAATAATTGATAATATTTTCACAAACATAACAAATGGGGATGTGATAGGTGGTATTTTAACGACCGACTTAGTCCCAGGCTCCGCTTCCTCAGTGGAAGGTGTGCCAGTAGGATTGAGGAGGTCTTCGAAGTATTCCGCCCACCGACTCACAACATCCAGAGTTGAGGTCAACAGCACGCCATCCCCACCATAAATGGTGTTGGTCGCGTACCGCTTTCCCCCCCTGAGACGCCGGATGGTGGACCAGAATCGCCTCGAAGCCGTACGGAAGTCATTCTCCATGGCCTCTCCGAACTCCTCCCACGCCCGAGTTTTTGCCTCAGCAACCACCCGAGCCGCATGCCGCTTGGACTGCCGGTACCTATCTGCTGCTTCCGGGGTCCCACAGGCCAAAAAGGCCCAATAGGACTCCTTCTTCAGCTTGACAGCATCCCTCACCGCTGGCGTCCACCACCGGGTTCGAGGATTGCCACCACGACAGGCACCAACAACCTTGCGGCCACAACTCCGATAAGCTACCTCGACAATAGAGGCGCGGAACATGGCCCACTCGGGCTCAATGTCCCCCGCCTCCCTCGGAACGTGTTCAAAGCTCTCCCGGAGGTGGGAGTTAAAGCTCCGTCTTACGGGAGACTCTGCCAGACGTTCCCAGCAGACCCTCACAATACGTTTGGGTCTGCCAGGTCTGACCGGCATCCTCCCCCACCATCGGAGCCAACTCACCACCAGGTAGTGGTCAGTTGACAGCTCCGCCCCTCTCTTCACCCGAGTGTCCAGGACATGCGGCCGCAGATCAGATGAGACGACAACAAAGTCGATCATCGAACTACGACCTAGGGTGTCCTGGTGCCAAGAGCACATATGGACACCCTTATGCCTGAACATGGTGTTCGTTATGGACAATCCATGACGAGCACAGAAGTCCAACAACAGAACACCACTCGGGTTCAGATCAGGGGGGCCGTTCCTCCCAACCACACCCCTCCAGGTCTCACTGTCATTGCCCACGTGAGCGTTGAAGTCCCCCAGCAGAACAAGGGAGTCCCCAGGAGGCGCACCCTCCAATACCCCCTCCAAGGACTCCAAAAAGGGTGGGTAATCTGCGCTGCCGTTTGGCGCATAGGCACAAACAACAGTCAGAGCCCGTCCCCCCACACGTAGGCGAAGGGAGGCTACCCTCTCGTTCACCGGGGTGAACCCCAACGTACAGGCACCAAGATGGGGGGCAACAAGTATGCCCACTCCTGCTCGGCGCCTCTCACCAGGGGCAACTCCAGAGTGGAAGAGTGTCCAACCCCTCTCAAGGAAACTGGTTCCAGAGACCAGAGCCATGCGTTGAGGTGAGTCCGACTATTGCTAGCCGGAACCTCTCAACCTCACACACTAGCTCAGGCTCCTTCCCCACCAGAGAGGTGACATTCCATGTCCCAATGGCCAGCTTCTGTAGCCGAGGATCAGACCGCCAGGGTCCCCGCCCTCGGCCACCACCCATTCCACAATGCACCCGACCCCTTTGGCCCCTCTCACAGGTGGTGAGCCCATGGGAAGGGGGACCCACGTCTCCTCTTCGGGCTGTGCCCGGCCGAGCTCCATGGGTAAAAGCCCGGCCACCAGGCGCTCGCCAACGTGCCCCTCCTCCGGGCCTGGCTCCAGAGTGGGGCCCCGGTGACCCGCGTCCGGGCGAGGGAACATTGTTTCCATTAATTGAACTCATCATAAGGGGTCTTTGGGCTGCGCTTTGTCTGGTCCCTCACCTAGGACCTGTCTGCCTTGGGTGACCCTACTAGAGGCATGAAGCCCCTGACAGCATAGCTCCTAGGATCATTGGGACACTCAAACCCCTCCACCACGGTAAGGTGGCAGCCCAAGGAGGGGGAACTAACAAAGAGGAAATAATGAATATAGTAAAAAATCTTACAGACAAGAGATCAAAAGACTGGGTGGACATGGATTTGATGTTTGTAAAGGACATAATGAGTCATGTTATTGAGCCGTTTACATATATATATGTAATTTATCATTTTCAACAGGAATATTTCCAGATAATATGAAAGTAGCTAAGGTAGTTCCTCTTTTTAAAAATGGTGATAAATGTGTGTTCAACAATTATAGACCTATATCCTTGTTACCACAGTTTTCAAAAATTCTTGAAAAACTATTTGTGAACAGACTAGATCAATTTATAGATAAACAAAATATTCTAAGCAACAGTCAGTATGGGTTTAGAGCAAAAAACTCTACATCAATGGCTCTCATGGAATTAATGGAACAAATAACTACTGCTGTCGATCAAAAACAATATTGTATCAGTATTTTTGTTGATTTAAAAAAAGCATTCAATACTATTGATCACACCATTCTCCTTGAAAAATTGAACAAATATGGTATTAGAGGACCAGCATTACAGTGGGTATCTAGCTACTTGAAAGATAGGAAACAATTTGTACAAATAAATGATGTAAGATCTGACCTCTGTAATATCACATGTGGAGTTCCCCAAGGCTCTGTACTTGGACCAAAGCTATTTATTTTATATGTGAATGACTTGGTAAATGTGTCAGGACTCCTTAAATGTGTACTTTTTGCTGATGATACCACATTTTTCTGTTTAGGTGAAGATATAGAACAAATGTTGGAATTGATAAAGACAGAATTTGTCAAAATACAAACTTGGTTTAAAATCAATAAATTATCATTAAATCTAGAAAAAACTAATTACATGATATTCAGTAATAAAAAGAAAACTGTTGATGTTCCACTCAAAATTGAGGGTGTTGAGATTTGTAGAGTGAGTGAGGTGAAGTTTTTGGGTGTTATTATTGATGACAAACTGACATGGAAACAACACATAAATTCTGTAAGAATAAAAATAGCTAAATCGATTGCAGTACTGTACAAAGTCAGAGACCTATTGAATGATAAAGCTCTGTATTTGTTGTATAACACAATCATTGTTCCACACTTAATCTATTGTATTGATGTTTGGGGGAAAGCGTGTAAAACAATCACAAAGCCTATTTTTGTATTACAGAAAAGAGCTGTAAGAATTATCACTAGAAAACATTACCGTCATCCATCAAGTACATTATTTTATCAACTGAAGTTATTGAAGTTCCATGATTTGGTAGACTATAATATTTTATCAGTTATGTATAGGGCTCAAAATAATGCATTACCTTTAAATATCCAAATGCATTTTGTTAAAAGACAAAGTTGTTATAATCTTAAGGGGACAGAGATGTTTGTAAAACCACAATTCAGAACTAGTTTGAAGGGACGTTCTACCTCAATCCAGGGAATTAGATTATGGAATGGCTTGGAGAATGTAGTTAAAAATGCCAAGTCAATGTTTACATTTAAAGCTGCACTATATAACTTTGTAATGCAGTCTGTAACTTTTCTAACAATATATTTTTAACATATTTCTTCACTCTGTCACTATCTACTGACAGACTGATGTTAGACAAAGTAATCTCTGAAAAAAACTATAGTCCCCTTGCTTCTCTATCAGCATTTATAAAAACACTAAAAACACAGAGTGACCCGGACAATGACCAGCCAATAAAAACAGAGTTGTTTGTCACGCCCCAACCCACGCCCCCGCCTGTCCCAGCCCAGCGCCGCGCACGTTCTCATTCAAAGGATTGCAAAGCGATGCAGGACTGATTTGTATGTGACACAAATGTATTAAATATCCCTTCTTCATCCCAGAGCTGGACTTTTCTTTTGTTTTTTTGCCAAAAGTCAAGTGATCGCTTCATCCTTCACTGACAGGAATGAGGAAGTCATGAGCGAATTAAATCATGTCCAACTGCTGCTTGAACCTCTGCTGATTTCTGCTGGTTTTTGTGTTGTAGGACCAGTGATTCATGGTTTTATTTTATTTTTTTAGTACGTTTTATAAATATAATCACAGAATATTGAAGCGGCTCCGAGCGGACATTCAGCAGGAGGCAGAGCTGAAGAACTCAAGTTTAACAGAAGCACGGACTGTGGCTCAAAGCAGAATGCTTTTACCTGCTGGAAATATTTCTAAGTCCCAGCGTTCTCCAGAAATTACATAGTGAACCTTTAAGAAAATGATCAAAACGAATTTGTTAAAAATATATATATAAAATGGCATAATGTGTATTGTATTAGTTAGAAAATTAGAGTTAGTCATTTTGTACTGTTGGTTGAAGATTATTACAGGTAACCCCCGACCTACGACCCCATCGACCTGCGAACCACGGGACCTACGAACATATCATATTTAATAAAAATATGAATTAAAAAAAAAAAAAAAAAATTTTTTTTTTTTTTTTTTTGTGTTTAAATGTTCTTAATTTCATGTGTACATCACTTTGTTGCAGCTCTGGTTGTTTTAAAGGCTTTATAAATAATAATTATGATAAAAAAGATCATTTCTGATCATTTTTGAGCAATTTTTGAGCAATCTTGGGCAACAGGAAGTAGGTCTTCAGTTTACACGGTCACAAATTAATGTAGAACACCGGACGCTATTTTAGGTTCAGTCACTGGGGTCTCCGGTCACAAATTAATGTAGAACACCGGACGCCATCTTAGGTTAGCTGCCGAGAGCCGGACGAAGACTGGTGACCAGGATGGCTTCATATGGATTAATTACTAGCTGGAAACGTCTCTGTGAACTTTGTGGATGTCTCAGGCAGCAGCGGATTTATCGCCGATCGTGCCAGGCCGCCGTGCGAACACCTCCGGCCGGCCTGGCTACACCTCCGGCCTGGCTAGCTCCAGAGCTAACACTGGAGCTAACACGGGAGCCGGCCTTTTGAACACTGGTGACCAGGATCGCATCATATGGATTAATTACTAGCTGGAATAGCTCTGTGGACGTCTCAGGCTGGAGCAGCGGCTGGAGCAGCAGCTGCAGATTGATCGCGCCGCCGCTCCAACACTAGCTCATGGCTTGGCTAGCAGAAGCTAGCCAGCTAGCTAACACAGGTCTGGAGCAGCTGCGGTGGCTTGCCGGCCCCCGCGCTGCTTGGCCCGAAAACAATCAACGCATGGCAACCTATGTCGGCTTTGACCATCTCAAAGTAAGAAAATATATTTTTATTTATTCTGTAAATGTGAATAGCAATGTTTAACATTACAGTACACTACTTTACATGCTTAAATGTGTGCGCGCGCTCCGTTAGCATGATAAATAAAGGTTGAATGAATGAATGAATGAATAATTTTTTTTTAATATAATTTTCACCCCCTACCTACGAACGGATCGAGCTGCGAACGGTTCTTAGGTCCCAAACTCGTTCGTAGGTCGGGGGTTCCCTGTATTGTTTAATCTGATTGTTTGAATAAAGGGGCAGATATAATAAGATTAATTTTTCTTTCTGCTACCTTTCATTTTTTATATTTTGTACATTATCATTTATGGGATTGTCTTGTATTGTGTTTGTTTTGTAAAAAAAATGAACAAATTTAATAAACATAAATGTAAACATAAACATATGCTGTCCAGCAACCAGACATTTTAAATGACAGGAATACGGCCAGCAACTCCAGGAAGTTGATATGTAATCTTGCTTCCTGTTCATTCCAAAGGCTGCGGGCGTTCTGATTTCTACAGAACGCCCCCATCCTGTTTTTGAGGCGTCCGTCGTGATGACTACTAGAGCTGTCATCGGGCCGGAAATCCACGGCCCTACCCTACCCGAGCCCTAAGTTTAATTACCCAAGCCCGAGGGAGCCCGCTGATTTCCTAGAAATCACCGCCCGACCCGACCCTACCCGATTAAAAAAAAAAACAACAACAACAAAAAAAAAAAAAACACTACGTTTATTTATTAAGCTTTTACTGCGTTCTCCCACTCAGCAAAAGAACTTGATGTTGTTCTTCTTTGTTTTGATGGAGGAGGAGGAGGTGTGAGCGCGCTGCTCGCAGTTTGCTGTTGAAGCTTCAGGAATGTCAGGAATGCGGCAACTTGTTCCGCCGCAGAGAGAGCAGTGTGCGGACGTGAGCGTGCACCTGACGCACGTCAGCTGGTGACATAATTTTGAGCTCGTTAAAGTTAGGCCACAGAAATAATGCAACTCTCTGCAAGTCGTGGATAATAATTTTGCGCTCCAGCACTTCTGCATGTCTGCGGCGCAGAAACACCTGCTGCGGAGAGTCTGTGTGAGGACTGGCAGTGTTGCTTCAGTTTCTCATTCCAGAGACAAACCAGGTTGGTGGGATATTTGTCACCCTCCAGTTCTCTCTGTGCACGGTAAAATGGTTCGAGAAATGTCACTAAAAAGTCCAGCATGTCGGGGGAGACGCTGTCAGGCGCGCGCTGCGCGCCTGCTCTCTGGCTGAGTTGCCAATTTAGTGGCTGCGCTCAGTGCGCTGCGGTTTTCACCATCTAAATTCACTCTATTAATTATTTCCTCATCAATAAACTTACTGCCTTATATTCTTTACAAGCAGATTAAAACAATTTTATATTGTGTGCATTTTTATTTAGTTTTGTTTGTGCTGTATGATTAAAAAAACCACATCAAAGCCCGAGCCCGACCCGCGGCCCGCCAATCAAACGCAAAAATATGGCCCGAGCCCGACCCGAAGTCGGGTAGGGCTCGGGTAGGGTCGGGCTCGGGCAAAGAAACGACACCTCTAATGACTACTGTACATGAGATGACACCCTTCCCAGTGAGACCCCTTCCGTGAAAATGGACAAATCTCTCCAAAGTTCCAGGGCCTTCAGGCACTCTGAATCTATCCTAACCTTTCCTACTTGATTAGGCAGGGCGGGTTTTGTCTGTCGGTTTAGCCATACTTGTATGGCCCGCATTTTCAGTAATCGTGTGGCACACAGGGAATGGCTACCGCCAAGAGGCCTAAAAGGCGTTGGCACATTTTCACAGGGACCCGTTGGTCCAGTTTAAACCTTTCCAGGCAACTGCGAATGGAGGAAACTCTTTCCTTCGAGAGCCATGCTCTGTACTGGACAGTGTCAATCTGTACTCCCAGAAATATGGTAACCCGTGATGGAGTTAGATCGCTTTTTTTAGGTTTATGACAAAATCGAGAGACTCCAGGTAAGAGATCACCTTATAGGAGTGTGACTGGGCCTGCCTTCTGCTTTCAGCCAGAATCAGCATGTCATCCAAGTAATTCATGACCCTGAGTCCTTGATTCCTAAGAGGGGTCAGGGCTGCATCCAGACATTTAGTAAATGTACGCGGAGCAGTCTTTAAACCGAAGGGTAAAGCTTTGAATTCATAAGAGTTTCCTTCGAACGCAAAGCGGAGGAACTTTCTGTGTTTCCTCCACATGCCTATAAGGAAATAGGTATCTTTTAAATCCACTGTACATGCGTAGTCTCCTGGTCTCACAGACTGGAGAACTTGTCATAGTGTAAGCATCTTGAACTTAAATGTTTTAATTATTTTGTTGAGAGTCCTGAGATCCCAAATCGGTCTCAGGGAATGATCCTTTTTGGGCACCAGGAAGTACTTACCTTAATGGCCAGAGCGTAGTTTGCATCCTGAGACCAAACTAATCACTCCCTTTTGCAGCATCGTCAAAACTTCCTCCCTCAGCACGTGTGCATGTGTAGGGTTGATCTTAGATTGCAGCACCCCTGTGAAGTGGGGCTGTCTTTTTGAGAACTGCAACTTGAGCCCGTGACATATCGTTGTCATGACCCAATCATTTGGTAGACACTCCTTCCAGGCCTGCGCGTGCGCGCTGAGCCTGGACGGCATGTTGAATTGCTGCTCGTCGTGTTTTAGCGCTGGAGGGGTGGCCTTTGACCCCTCTCGCGCCTTTTCAAGCAGGCTGGTCGGCCCAACAGAAGATATTGCGAGATCTGACCGTCTCTGGCAGAGCTCGTGTATCTTTCTGTGGTTCATAGTTTGACCACATGGTTTGTGTTTTATAAAAATGGGACTCGAGTCAAGAACCAGGGCAGTCTGTGCTTTGGTACTTTTATTTTTGTACATGTCTGAAACAGTGTTTGTTTTGTTTACACATATAGTAGACGAGTCATGTTTAGTGCGTGCACACATGTCACCAGCTCCTCGTAGTACTCTACAAGTAGAGACTGGGCTCAAAATGTTAGGTTCCCGTACCGCGTGGGCGGGCAAACCTGTAAAATTATCAGTTCATCCTGCTTCATCAGGCCCGAATCTGCTTTCCACACGGGGTCACTGAAGAGGCCCTCGGCCGGTACTGGAAAATTTCACTGTCACCAGCGGGTCTCTTCCGTGGGAGGCCACGCATGTCTTCCTTTGGGGGTGCAAAGCTTTTCCTCGGCAACCCCTCGCGGAGGGCTTCCGCTTGTTTGCGTCTTTGTTCCAGCCTTGTCTGGACGCGTTCCAGGGCTCCCCCGAAGAGTCCCGTCGACTCGATCGGGTGCTGGAGGAAGGTGGACCTCTGGTTTTCCGGGAGGTCCGACAATGTTAGCCAAAGATGGCGCTGGGCGACAACTATTTCCGCCATTGCTTTGCCTTGGGAAATGGCTATTGTCCCCATCATGCGGAGCACAAGGTCAGAGGCACGGCGGGCCTCCTCCATGGCCTCCGTTGCGGCCTGCTCGTCTTTTGTTACCTGGATATCCTGCAGTTTTTCTGCCAGGTACGCCTGCACCATGGTCGATGCATTCATTGCGCGAGCCGCGAGGCCCTGAGCCTTGTAGCACTTCTCGCGTTGTTTCTCCGAAGCGTGGCAGGCTCTGCTGGGTAGCGCTGGTTTCGTCCCCGTGGCTACGGGGGCCAAGTGGGCCGCCAGAGTCTCCTCTATCAGGGGTGCGCTGGCAAGGCCCACTGTCTCCATTCTCGCAACGTCAAGGAGTCAAGATAGTGGCAGCATAATGGAAGCTCCGGGTTCCACCCAGGAACGTTTGTGATCCATGAGGAAGTCCGGAAAAATTGGCATTTTTTGCGACGTTGTTGGTTGCTTCGCATAGAAGTAGCTTCCCGCCAGCCTCGTAGCCTGTTGGCGAGGCGTGGGGTCAGGCCACGTGACCTGCAGGGCATCTGCCATCCTATGGCACTGATCGAACAGAGCAGGTACCGACAAGTCCAGTTCCGGAAGGATTTGTGCCAGGTTCTGGGAGGAATCCACAGTTTCTCCTTTGTAGCCGTATTTGGCGTCTTGATCGGACACTTCGGGCATCGAGTCCTCGACGGCAACTGAGGAGTCCGACACATTGTCCTCTCCGACTCGACCGTTGCATTCCAGGTCCACGTTTTGGAGCTCCGGTTCGGGAGCGAGCAGTTTAGTGCGACGTGCGACCTTCAGTGCCGCGGTCCTAGCCATGGATTTAGCCAACGCGTCCACGCGGCATTTCCTCACTGCCGCCGACATTTGACGGCAGTGGGAACAGGAGTCGGGGAATTCCAACGCTTTCCTCGCATGCAGAATCCCTAGGCAGACAGGACAGGCCTCGTGGGTGTCCGTTGCCGAGAGGGAGTAGCTGCATCCGCTGAGGCATGGGCGCGAGCAAGGACTCGTTGTCCTGGTTTTCTTCTTCTTTGTCCTCCGTTTTCCCTTCTCGGGAGCCATGTCCGGAGACGAGAAGATTAGAAGTTGGTCCTAGTTTCCTTTTGTTCGAAGCCGTCTTCTCCGTAGTCTTGCTTTCGTTGGTTAGCCTGCTAAAGATTAGCAGTTAGCGCCGTCGAGCGAAGCAGCTACGGAAAGAGAAGAAAACTTCCAGGTAAGTCGAAAAACGCTGGACTAGCTTTCGCCAGCCCAGCAGTACGCAGGAAAATTTCTCTGTACGCTCAGTGTAGAGAGCAAGCTCACCTCAATCGAGCGATGCGACAACAGAGAAGTCCCACGAAGTTCAGGTATTAAGCAAAATGAAGGGCAAAAAAGAGAAAGATGGATGGGCGTCAGCCGCCTAAATACCCAGAGGGCGAGGCCTCTGGCGCGACGCTGATGCCCTAGCCGTAAAGGCGTGAATGTATTCCTTCAAGTAATCGCACGGGGCGCAATTCCCATAGCAAATATGTTGCACCGAGAGAACTTGACTGAAGGGGAACTAAAGGATGGCTTCATAACCTGAAATGGAGTCAGTCATACTGGCAACTAATTAAAGCTGAAAATGTCACAATGAAGAACATCTGAGTGATCGATGTCTTAGTTTCGACTGAACCTTGAAGTTTCTGCTGTGGTTCCTCCTCTTCCTCCTACTTCTCCTCTTTCTCCTCCTTCTCCTCCTCCTCCTCCTCCTCCTCCTCCTCCTCCTCCTTCTTCTCCTCCTCCTCCTCCTCCTCCTCCTCCTCCTCCTCCTTCTTCCTGCTCTCAAACAGCAGCGTCACTCTGTTCACAGAGTTTCTTGTTCCTCCCCATCAGATCTACAGTTTAACGATCAGAGGAGGTGCTGACACGCCTCATTCTCTGCACAAACACATGACGTGTCGCTCTGAGCTCAGACTGGTTTCAGTTATCAGGAAGTGAAACTTCCACACACGCTGAGAGGTGAAATGGCGCAGAAAGGAGTTCAGCTGGACAGAGAGAGTTTCTCTTGTTCCATCTGTCTGGATCTACTGAAGGATCCGGTGACGACTCCCTGTGGACACAGCTACTGCATGAAGTGTATTGAAGACTTCTGGGATGGAGAGGATCAGAAGAAGATCCACAGCTGCCCTCAGTGCAGGAAGACGTTCACACCGAGGCCTGTTCTGCAGAAACACTTCCTGTTAGCAGCTTTAGTGGAGCAGCTGAAGACGAGTGGACTCCAAGCTGCTCCTGCTGATCACAGCTATGCTGGACCTGAACATGTGGCCTGTGATGTCTGCACTGGAAGAAAACTAAAAGCCATCAAGTCCTGTTTGACGTGTTTGGTCTCTTACTGTGAGGAACACGTCCAGCCTCATTATGATGCAGCTCAGTTAAAGAAACATCAGCTGGTGGAGCCCTCCAAGAAGCTCCATGAGAACATCTGCTCTCATCACGATGAGGTGATGAAGATGTTCTGTCGCACTGATCAGCAGATCATCTGTCATGTCTGCACGGTGGATGAACATAAAGGCCACGACGTGGTCTCAGCTGCAGCTGAAAGGAGAGAGAAGCAGAAGGAGGTCCAGGTGAGGAGAGAGAACATCCAGCAGAGAATCCAGGGCAGAGAGAACGACGTGAAGCTGCTTCAGCAGCAGCTGGAGGCCATCAACGTCTCTGCTGATCAAACAGTGGAGGACAGTGAGAAGATCTTCACTCAGCTCATCCAGCTCGTCCACAAGAGAAGCTCTGAAGTGAAGCAGCAGATCAGATCCCAGCAGGAAACTGAGGCCAGTCGAGTCGGAGAGCTTCAGGAGAAGCTGCAGCAGGAGATCACTGAGCTGAAGAGGAAAGATGCTGAGCTGAAGCAGCTCTCACACACAGAGGACCACAACCAGTTTGTCCACAGCTACCAGTCAGTGTCAGCACCCAGTGAGTGTCCACACTCATCCAGCATCAGTGATGCTCCTCTGAGATACTTTGAAGATGTGACAGCAGCTGTGTCCCAGCTCAGAGACAAACTGCAGGACACCCTGAGAGACACGTGGACAAACATGTCACTGAGAGGAACTCAAGGTTTACTGTCACAACCAGAACCAAAGAGCAGAGCTGACTTCTTCAGGTATTCATGTGACATCACTCTGGATCCAAACACAGCTCACAGACGTCTGTTATTATCTGAGGGGAACAGAAAAGTAACATGCATGAGTCAAAATCAGTTTTATCCTGATCATCCAGACAGATTCACTTCATGTCCTCAGATTCTGAGTAAGGAGAGTCTGACTGGACGCTGTTACTGGGAGGTGAAGTTTGGAGAAACAGGAGGTGAAGTAGCAGTTGCATACAAGGATGTTGATAAAACAGAAAGTTCATTTGGAGAGAATGATAAATCCTGGTCTTTATATTGTGACAAAAACAGTAAACAGTTTTATCACAACAGCATCAAAACTCCCATCTCAGGTCGTGATGTGTTCAGAGTTGGAGTGTACCTGGACCACAGAGCAGGTGTTCTGTCTTTCTACAGCGTCTCTGATACCATGACTCTCCTTCACAAAGTCCAGACCTCCTTTACTCGACCGCTACATGCTGGAATAGGTCTCTGGTATGTTGGAGACACAGCTGAGATCTGTAAACTGAAATAATTGTCTGTTCTTGTTTGTTGCTGGAAGTTTCTTGTTGTGTTGTGTCCACTGCTCAGAGATCAATGTGTCCAACAGTTTTTGTATAAAATTTAATATTTTAGGTGAAACTGTCTCGTTGGTTCAGAGTTTTTAACTCTCAGAAAGATTCAAAGATTAAGATACAAGAAATGATGTTTGTTAAAGATGCAGTTCCACAACTTTCCATTTTAACACATTTCATGTAGGAACATTTTCATTCTGCTCACATATGAGATCTGTTGTTATTTAGTCACAGGTATAATTAAAATGTAACAAATCAGAAAACATGAGATTAACTGATTAAAACAACAGAGACATATTCTATGAACTACTTCACAATAAACCCTTTCTAAATGTTAAATTTCAAAGTAAAAGAGCAGAATTTATTGTTAATTTTACACTTGTATGATTGTGTTAATGACATGATGCTTCAGATCAAATAAAAACATTTTTCTCCAACTTCCACTTTGACATTTTTACTTTGATCATTTGGACAATTGCCAGAGTTTGATCAAATAATGTGATTGACAGTGATTTATTTTTGGAGTCCCAGTTAGAAGATGATAAATAATTAGAACAAAATGTTGAATTTTATTGTGTAAAGAAACACCAGAGTGTCGATAATGAATGAATCTTGTTTTAGTTTAGGATGTGACTCCAGTTTGATGACTGACTTCATTCCTCTTTTCTTGTTTTGTTATAAAGTTGTCAGAGTCTCAGTAGATGAGTTTTTACGGTGGCCCTAATGTGTAAATGAACAACCTTTGAAAAAACACAACAAAAGCACAACATTTAAATTAACACAACTAAAACAAAATAACATTTGCAAAAACAGAATCACATTTGACAAAACCGAATTACTTTGTACATTTAAAAAATCCGTCAATCAGCCAACGGTGTGTTATGTTGTATCTTATTTTGAAAAACCACAAAATGAGTATACACAAAAGAACCAAGAACAAAATGAGTATA
>JBBPBX010006193.1:56506-69349 GCA_038048925.1 Garcialebias charrua
AATGAAAATCTCAAAGTGCTACAAAGTGCAACAGAATTAAATGTCAATAAAACAAGTAAAATCAATAACAGTATCAACTAAGATCAAAGATAGAATCATGAGGAGGCAGAGTATGCTCAGTTAAAAAGAAAGGTCTTCAAGCCGCTCTTAAAGTCAACCACAGACTGTGGAGCTCTCAGGCAGTCAGGGAGATAGTTCCATAGGCGGGGGGCAGCCACACTGAAAGCCCGGTCTCCCATGGTCCTTAATTTGGTTCTCGGAATGTGAAAGAGATTACAAGATGATCTTATACTAAAAATCTGATATAAAATGTAACGAGTGATATGCAATACTTTATAGAATACTATGGTAAATGGTAAATAGACTGTACTTATAGCACATTTCTATCTGACCAAGATATTCAAAGCTCTTTACACTACAATCTGTGTCCTCATTTATCCATTCATACAGCACTCTACTATATCTCTACAAAAACTCATCAGCGCTTTAGATCACATTTATACAACAATGGGACACACATCAGAGGCAATGAGGGGTTCAGTGTATTGCACAGGTACACTTCAGCATGTGACTGATGGTGGAATCCAACACCCAACTCTCACATTGGAGGATGACTGCTCTAACCACTCAGCCACAGCTGCCCCATACTACTATACGAGGCCTTCAGTGTATATGTTGTGTTTCTAATGTCATCGAGAATTTAATCTTATCAGTTTTATCAATGTGGTTAAAGAATACGTCAATCGGGTGGTCCACCTCGTCTTGTGGTTTTATTACTTAGACAGACAACTGTGCACATCTGCAACGCCCTCGCTGCAATGCCCATTTCTGTCTTCTGACAAATGGCATCAAGCGTAATTGCTTCCACATGATCAAATTAATAAACTTGAGCATCAATAAAAGTGTTAGAGAAATGTCACAGCTAACAGCAAAAATATGGATATTTTGCCTGCTGTGATTTTTCATCTGACTATATACAGTGTTTGTTAGGGATGCTGAGATGATATAACCTAACAAATGTGTATTAATTTCACTAATATGAGTGGATGGATGGTGAATAACACAACCTTTCACCAATGAGCAATGAACTGATCCAGTATTAGGTTGCAATGGTTTTTTTAAGACAGCTTGCCACACTGCATCTCTCTAGCCAACAGGTTAGGCTTTATATTTGATTTGCCGGCGGCTTCACTATTAGGTCTTACAACATTAGGTCTAGGTGGCTTTGTCCTAATGGATGTTGCCCTCTGGCTGTTTCATCTGACAAATCTATAAACACACATCCCACAGACAGGAAATAAACTGTCAGGGATAATGGTGAAATCGTAAAGGAGGCCTGGTCAGGGCGTCCCTTAACACTTAAGTGTTCAGAGCCGTCTAAAGCAGCAACCACTGTGGACATAAACGCAGTCAGTGAGGCAGCCATGTACCTCCACAATACATTGAGTTTGTATACACAGGTACAAGCATACTTAATAATGCCACTGCACCAATACAACATATGTCCACAGAATGTTGTTGTATGAAGCTTGCATCAATTGAAAAATATACTACCAAAATGACTGTGTAAAAGCTCCTGCAGATTCCATGTTCAGAGTTTCATTTCTTTCCAAAGATTAATCTACAAGTATGTCAAAACATAAGCAAATAAAAATAAAAAAAACTTTTTGCATAGCTAAATGGAACTCAATGTTTTCAAATGGCTGTGCCAATCATCTTAAATTGTGTTATCTCCAAAAGATAATTAGTTGTAGAAGTACTCCCAAGTACAGCTTTCTGCAACTTTCAGTAAAATTTGTCCAATGTCCATTATTTTTGTGAGGTAAAAGACACACAGTCACAGACACACACATAGACATAGACAAGTAAAAACAGTATTGCTTTGTTTATGACTCTCTGCAGCAGTCGATACTTAGCCATAACCTATAGATGCCCTTTGCACCACCTGAATGCACTGGGCTCCTTATTATACTGTACTGTACACAACAAACTGTTAGATCTAAAATAATTTTGATTTCAGGCAAAAAGTAAGGTCTTGGTAGTTTACCATAATAGTGATGCTGTCTTAGGGATTCAGAGTGTAGCGTTGTGGCAGCATATCTGGAGCATAAGAGTCCACATGCTTTAGAATGGCTTGATTGTTCAGAACTTGAAACATGACTTGCCGCAAGCATGATTGTGACAAGATAACCTAAACAAGCTAGTTGCAGACATGGTGTTAGTTTAGCATTGCTAACATGGCATGATTGTCTAGCTCATATCTTTATCCTGAAGTCTGAGAAAGTAATGCAAGGAGAGGAGCAAGCACTAAGAGTAGAGCGGCTTCATTAAGGTTTTTGCACTGAAGGGGCAATTTAACCATGTTTTGAAGTATTAGTTATATTTATTGGTGACATGTCTCTTTTGATTTAGGTTCAAGTTGGAAACATAATGTCAATCCACCCAAAATATATTGAACGATGATAAGAAAAACTGAGTAAAAATTCACACATACAGACTTTTATTCCATCCACAGGATGATATATGATCTGCAATGCTTCCTCCTAAAAACTGGTGGAAAGCTAGATACCAGTAGATGCCTCTGACCAGTAGCATTAATGGAGGTGTGAGTGGAGAAGATTATGGAACATTTCTGACGATCATTGGCTATCTTTAAAACCTGAAATGACTAAATGTGATGATACGATGTGTGAAGGTAATTGGACTCAATACCAAATAAGTATGACTACCACAGTGTGCAAATATCATGTTTTACCCATGATAACTGTGTCTGGGTATTGGTTTTCGAAATTACGCGGTGATTGGTTTGAGCCACAAACGAGCCTCACTTATGACATGCACCTATGCGAATCTGCTGATAAAGGGGTGGCATGTATGCTGCAAACGGGACATGTTAACCCATGCTTAACTAGAGACGGGGTATTATGTGATTGGACTCATGAACCGACTAGAGATATGTTGTGGCAAATTGGCCCACATACTTTATGCATAGCTACAGTAAAGAGTCATCCTCAAATACCTAAAGTGCCTTTCTCTGGGTGCTTATATAATGTACACATGTGGATTTGGAACAACCGGACCCATCAATTAACTAATTACAGTTTGTCCACTCGCCTTAATTAGGTGCAATGGCAGTTTTTGCAGGTGCCTTGGCGAGTATCCCTGGCTCGTTTCACATGCGCATTGAACGAATCCATGGAACTGAAAATATTGATTGACTCCCATAGGTCAAACGTGTCTGATCTCACTGTGTCTACATTTATTGCCCAGGGTAAGGTTTTGCATGCGGCTAAACTAATTGAGCAGTCATCTGCCCATCATTGGTGGGACATTTTTACTGGCATGTTGACAACAGCCAGACAATATGCAGTACCCCCTTTGCTTATTTTAGTATTGTGCTTTGCTATATTAACTCTGTTTAACATCTGTACGTGTTTTCATATTAGATATATTAAAAAGAATATTGACAATAAATTTTATAACGTACCTTTAAGATGAAGGTCATATTTAAAATTAATTGGAATACACGAGGTAGTGACATGTTTTCCATTGAGATTGACACTATCTGTTTGACTGATGTATTAGTCGTTGAAATGATTGAAGGAATGGTGCGTCGTGTGCACGCTATGGAACAGGGGGAAATAGGGATGCGTTTTTAACAATTTGCAGTAGAAATGTGGCAAATTCTTACTGGGGTAAACTTCGTAATAACGGCACAAAATTTTCAAAATTAGATTTAATGAATATGAAATGACGGGTGAACATTTTCAGTACTGATCAGAGACCAGAGGGTGGAATGGATAATGAATAAATAAGTTTGTTCTCTGATCATTCTAAAAAAGTTTGAAACATCCAGACATTGTATGTGTGATTTTCCTGTCTGTCACTACCGGGGAGTTGGGAAATAGGAAGTTAAACTGTGCGGATTTCATCACCACAGCAAGGAACAGTCAGTTTATTGATCAAGTCATCTCTGGAGCTTTGTTCCAAGAAATACTCTAGTCTCTGAAGAAAATGTCCAGTTCCTGTTATTACTGGGCGATTGTTTGTGGAGAAAACCTGGCCAGTTCTACTCCACAAACAATCCTTATCTAAAGGGACAAAAAGACAGGCTGGTCTCCCAAAGAGTAGAGTCTGATGGGGATGAGTAATCGCCCGGATTGTTTAATGCTAACTCTGCCTGTGGTTGACAAACGGCTCTCTCACTTTGATGTCAAACGGTAAGAGTATTTGTTTAAGCATTAATCATTGTATGTAAGTGTGTTACTTGTTTGTTTTCTGGCTTGATTGCTATTTGATTTTCTGTGGTTAAAATAAAGAACATTTGTTTTTAAACAGAAAATAGTTTCCTGTGTGAGTCTCTTGAGCTGTGATATTCTTTTGAGGATAATTGCCTATCTCTCTCGATTCTGCATAAATAATATTTCATAAAACATTTATGAATAAAAAATCATAATTTTTTTATAAAATAATATTTCATAGAACATTTTTGGCGTTGTCGGCAGGATCTTAAAGAGAGACTGCATAATGCTAAAAAGAATGTTCAAGAGAAAAGCAGTGAAGGGAGATAAGACACAGGACAGGACTGAAATAGTACCAGGATGGGAAATACCCTGTTATCAGTCCATAGCATTGTGCCTGAGAGATGGAGTGGGACGTTGCGAACCTTGGGAGGGGTCTCTATGAGATGGAGACCCTGAGACTTTGCTAGAAGTTCTACGAGCAGTAGATGTGAAAATAAAAACGCCAGTAGACGGACTGCAATGACGTTTGTGGGTTTGTGCCACGGCCTGAAAGAGGCAGAATGAAGTAAGTTTGAAACAGAAAAAGGCACTCGAACAAGCTGAGTTGGCCTCTTCATTACAACGTCAGCATGTGCAGTTGTTAACCACACAGCTAGAAAACATGGCCCGGATTGCTGAGGAAGCAATGGCTCAGGTGTCCATGTTAAAAAGAGAAAAAAGAGGAAGACGAAACGGTCTGTATCACCCAAAAGAGTACGGGCTTTTGTAGCTGGGTTAGGTATGGGATGGAATACCTCTAGCTAGAACGGAGATTTGTGGGGAGATAATGTAAGTGATGAAGAAGAAGAAGAGTCCACTACCTCATTATGCTCCTTATCCCACAGTAAAAGTGTGAAACCAGTGCAAAGGAGAGGGCAGGAACAGATAGTGAGACCAGGGGCCTCATGTACAAAGACTTGCGTGGATTTTCTACTGAAAAGTGACGTACGGTCAAATCCAGAAAAGTGTGTACGCACAAAAAAATCCAGATGTATCAAACTGTGCGTACACCGGAATCCACGCACATTCCTTTTGTACATCACAATCAACGTGGAACTGAGCGCACGTGAGACACCTCCCCTGACACGCCTTCATTTACATATGTTAAACAGATGCAAATTACTTCCTGCATGTGTGAAGGACATGTTTGTTTGATCCCTGCGCGATCAGAAATCATTTCTAGATTCAGGAAAATAATGAATTTAATATAATATGAGTGAGGAAAAAATCCTAAGTAAGAATAGTAATAAAATGTGTTCATCACGCAAAGAACGAGTGATTGTGTGTCGGTATTTGTGTGTGCGCGCACCCTGCTTTGGTGCGCAACGGCTCATCCATTCATTCTGAGTGAAAATATTAACTTTGCGCACGAGTTTATTACCATAATTACTGTAAACACAGAGGAACTTGGATGTTTGGTTGAACATAGATCTTTGTTTATTTAATAGATGATATGAAGAAACGAGTCTCTGCGTCTCAGTGGAGAGTTTTCATGACATGACGTGATGTTGGAGTCTCCAAACGCTGCGCGCAGCGCGCGCCGCAGCCTTGTGCGCAGTCTGTTTGTCTGTGAAGCTGTTACTCTCCAACAAGTTATATATGGTGTACTTTCACGTGTCATTTTGGAGAAATCTACAATAAACGCAGATTATGAATCACCTCCAGCTGCCGTGTAACCGGCGAGGGTGCGCGCGCGCTCCAAAGCGCGACCACTCAGCCTTTGGAATCATATAGATGAGACATTCCATTGATCAGGCTTTGTGTGGACTGGACAGCCCTGATCGGCCTGCAGCTCCCTCATAGCTCGGGAACAGTTTGATCGCTGCTTCTGCATGTGCACGCGTGATGCACGGCTCCTGTGTTGCTCCAGAGCGCAGCAGTGCCAAACTGAAAAATGATTATTTCTGAAAACGGCTGATAAGCCATATCCTAGATCAGAAAATTATATCTGTTTATAAATAAATGCTCTGCGTGTTACACTATTTATTATATCCTCCAGTAAGGCTGAATGAATCCGTTCCTGTTGAAATTTATTTTTGGCACAACTTTGCGCGTGCTTTATTTAACTGCGTCATGTGGATGTAATACTTGTTAATCGTGTGTTTGGTGGGAATATTAATCATTTTCACATCATGAACAGTTAATAATAATAATAATAATAATAATAATAATAATAATAATAATAATGAATTCAATTTATAACGCACTTTTCATTAATGAAAATCTCAAAGTGCTACAAGGTGCAACAGAATTAAATGTCAATAAAACATTTAATAAACAATTAAAATCAACAACAGTATCAGCTATGATCAAAAGTAGAATCATGAGGAGTAGAGTATGCTCGGTTGAAAAGAAAGGTCTTCAAGCCGCTCTTAAAGTCAACCACAGACTGTGGGGCTTCAGTTTCTCTGAATCACCTGTAAGTGTCGCCAAAGGAACAAGAACCACAGAAACGTGCGTACGCCTGCTCTGGGGCTGGCGTGGAAATGTACTTGGATGCGCACATATTCACGTTCAGTTCAGTTTTGATACATACGGGGTTTTGCGTGGATAGTGATGCACGCAAGGTTTTTGTGCGCACGCACGGTTGATACATCAACCAGAGACCTGCTACCACTAGACTACAAACTCTGTAAGTAATGACGAAAATGACGAAAAAAGGTGGACAAAAGACACCAGAGTCGGAGGGAAACAACTCAACAGAAATGCAAGACTTTAAAAAATCACTAAACTCTATAAGTGAAAAACTATCAAAATTATCAGCAAAAATTGATTCACAGGCCGGTCTGGTTGATGAAATAAGACAACTGAAAGATCTGTTAATTAGCAAAGACAATAAAATAGCTGAACTGGAAAATAAAATAGATGACATGGAAAAATACACAAAAAAACAACGTGGTGATCACAGGACTTGATGTTAGTAAGTGTCGGACATATAAACAAGCTCTCACTAACACTGGCCCAACTGAGGATGCACCACAGGAAGAACTAGAGACTCTGGAGGAGACTGTAGTAAATTTTTTATGGGACAATTACTATGACATAAAATATGAGGACATTTCGTTCTGTTACACCCTGCCCAGTAAACCACCAAATACCAAACCGTCGGTAGTCGTCGAGTTCGTTAGCAGGAAGTTTAGAAACTATGTAATTAGTCAATCAAAGCTACTAAAGGAAACAAAAGTGTACATAAATGAACACCTAACAAAAAAAAATGGAAAAATTGCAAAGGAAGCAAGGTGGCTAAAAAGCCAACACAAAATAGCATCAACATGGACAAGAAATGGAAACATCTTTATCAAAACACATGAAGGAGCTAACCCTAAAATGATAAAAGAACTGAAGGATCTAGATGAGTTCAAGGGAGGACAAATTACAAATCAATGAAACAACTGAAATGAACAAATACATTAAAACATGACAACATACGAAGACTCAGAACCTAAAATATATAATGTTAATGATGTTATTGATGCTAACTTTTTTCCAGTAATAAAAGATAGCGAATACTACAATGAAGAGCAATTTAATGACATCAATATAACAAATGGAGTTCTCTCTATTATTCACTTTAACAGCAGAAGTATAAATGCAAATATATCCAAAATAACAGATTACTTAAAACAGTTAAACAGAACTTTTACAATAATAGCACTGTCAGAGACATGGCTCAATGATGATAACACAAGTAATATTCACATCGAAGGGTATGAATTATTTCACATGAACAGAAATAATAAAAGAGGTGGTGGTGTCGCTCTATATGTAATGAATGAAATAAAATGTAAATTAAATAATGAAATGTCAATAATAGTTGATAATATTATGGAAATGATAACAATAGAAATAATAAACAAAAATGATAAAAACATAATAATAAGTTGTGTATATAGATCACCAGGATCAAATATAGAAATATTCACTGATAAAATCTTGGAGCTATTGGAGAAGAGTTTTAATAAAAAAGTTTTTTTGTGTGGAGACTTTAACATTGATATGGGAAATAAAACAGATTCAAATAACATCAGTACATTTATAAATTCAATGTACAGTTTAAATATGTATCCGTTGATATCCAAGCCAACAAGAATTACAACTCATAGTGCCACAATAATTGATAATATTTTCACAAATATAACAAACGGAGAGGTGATAGGTGGTATTTTAACGACCGACTTAAGTGATCATTTACCAGTTTTCACAATCTATAAAAATGATCAAAATGTCACAAAAGCAGTTAAAACAAAGAAAAAGATCATAAACACATCAAAAAAAGTTTTGGAAAAATTAAAAGAGGATCTAGATAAACAAGACTGGAATGAAGTGTATGTTGACGATGTGAACAGATCATATGATGAGTTTATGAATATCTTGGAAACTCTGTATGAAAAAAATTGTGTACAAACAAATTATACAAAGAGAAATATCGTTGACCAACCATGGATGACAAAAGGGTTGAGAAATGCTTGTAAAAAAAAGAATTATTTGTATTCATGTTTCTTGAAATTGCGAAGTCAGAACGCTGAAGAAAAATATAAAAAGTATAAAAATAAATTAGTAGGGATTATAAGGAAACATAAGAAAGAATATTATAGTAAATTATTAGATAAAAGTAATGGTGATATGAAAGCAACATGGCGAGTAATGAATAGTGTTATGAAGAATCATAAAGCAAAAACTAGTATTTCAAAATATTTTGTAACAGAAAAAGATGAAGTTTATGATGAAAATGAAATTGTCAATGGATTTAATCAATATTTTGTGAATGTTGGATCAAGCCTTGCAGCTAAAATACCAAAAGTAAATAATAATGTGAGCCATTCAATTACAGGTTGTGCAAACAGTATTTTTCTAAATGGAACTAACAAAGAGGAAATAATGAAGGTAGTAAAAAATCTTACAGACAAGAGATCAAAGGACTGGGTGGACATGGATATGATGTTTGTAAAGGATATAATGAGCTATGTTATTGAGCCGTTTACATATATATGTAACTTATCATTTTCAACAGGAATATTTCCAGATAATATGAAAGTAGCTAAGGTAGTTCCTCTTTTTAAAAATGGTGATAAATGTGTGTTCAACAATTACAGACCTATATCCTTGTTACCACAGTTTTCTAAAATTCTTGAAAAACTATTTGTGAACAGACTAGATCAATTTATAGACAAACAAAATATTCTAAGCAACAGTCAATATGGGTTCAGAGCTAAAAACTCTACATCAATGGCTCTCATGGAATTAATGGAACAAATAACAACTGCTGTCGATCAAAAACAATATTGTGTCAGTATTTTTGTTGATTTAAAAAAAGCATTCGATACTATTGATCACACCATTCTCCTAGAAAAACTGAACAAATATGGTATTAGAGGACCAGCATTACAGTGGGTATCTAGCTACTTAAAAGATAGGAAACAATTTGTACAAATAAATGATGTAAGATCTGACCTCTGTAATATCACATGTGGAGTTCCCCAGGGCTCTGTGCTTGGACCAAAGCTATTTATTTTATATGTGAATGACTTGGTAAATGTGTCAGGACTCCTTAAATGTATACTTTTTGCTGATGATACCACATTTTTCTGTTTAGGTGAAGATATAGAACAAATGTTGGAATTGATAAAGACAGAATTTACCAAAATACAAACTTGGTTTAAAATCAATAAATTATCATTAAATCTAGAAAAAACTAATTACATGATATTCAGTAATAAAAAGAAAACTGTTGACGTTCCACTCAAAATTGAGGGTGTTGAGATTTGCAGAGTGAGTGAGGTGAAGTTTTTGGGTGTTATTATTGATGACAAACTGACATGGAAACAACACATAAATTCTGTAAGAATAAAAATAGCTAAATCGATTGCAGTACTGTACAAGGTCAGAGACCTATTGAATGATAAAGCTCTGTATTTGTTGTATAACACAATCATTGTTCCACACTTAATCTATTGTATTGATGTTTGGGGGAAAGCGTGTAAAACAATCACAAAGCCTATTTTTGTATTACAGAAAAGAGCTGTAAGAATTATCACTAGAAAACATTATTGTCATCCATCCAGTACATTATTTTATCAACTGAAATTATTGAAATTCCATGATTTGGTTGATTATAATATTTTATCAATTATGTATAGGGCTCAAAATAACGATTTACCTTTAAATATCCAAATGAATTTTGTTAAAAGACAAAGTTGTTATAATCTTAAGGGGACAGAGATGTTTGTAAAACCACAATTCAGAACTAGCTTGAAGGGACGTTCTACCTCAATCCAGGGAATTAGATTATGGAATGGCTTGGAGAATGTAGTTAAAAATGCCAAGTCACTGTTTACATTTAAGAAAATGATCAAAAGGAATTTGTTGAAAAAATATATATGAATTAGCATAATGTGTATTGTATCAATTATTAGTTATGTATTAGTATTAGAAAATTAGAAAGAGTTAGTCATTTTGTACTGCTGGTGAAAGATTATTATTGTTTAATCTGATTGTTTGAAAAAAGGGGCAGATATAATAAGATTTATTCTTCTTTCTGCTACCTTTCATTTTTTTACATTGTGTACGTATCAATAATGGGATTGTCTTGTATTGTATTTCTTTTGTAAAAAAAATGAACAAATTTAATAAACATAAACAAACAGACATGAGGCCCCAGATGTCTTACGAGCAAGAGTAGGCGCAAATGGTCAACCTGTTTATGAAAATGGTGTACCAGTTGTGGATGCTGTCCCACAAGATCAACCACAGCCTGAACTAAGGATGATAACTGAGGATTACACTTAGGAAGAAATAGCTTATTTGTCCAGGAGGCTCCATCAGCATCCAGGAGAACATACAGATGTGTGGTTATCAAGATTAATTGAAGAACGAGCAGGTCAGGTGGAGATAGATGCGGGGGATGGGCTGTCTTTTGCTGGGTTGTCCACAGAAGCTACAGTGAATGCTGATTTCCGCAGAGAGGTGAGAGATTTAGGGAATGATTCTCGATCTCTGTTTGATGTGTATGCTGAAGCTGTTCGCCAGGCTTATCCAACTCTCACTGACTGGCCAGAGATAACAGAACAGTGGGTCACGCTTCGGGAGTGTGTACATAGATTAGTTCGAATGTATATAAGGAATGCTTTAACTGTTGCTGATGTGGATCAGTATCAGCTGTTACCTATTCCAAAGGCTGTTAGGGATCAGCTGATAAGAACAGCCCTTGTACACTATCACACCGCAATCTTGACAGTAATGCTTGGTGCACCAGAGGTTTCTATGTCTGAGATTCGTAGTCAAATCATGGAGTTAGGAACATTGGGAGATTGGAGAACAGAAAATGTAAAAAAAACAGGAGTATGGTTTTAATGCACATGGACCAACTCGTTCTGCTTTATGGAAAGCTTTGTTACAGTCAGGGGTTCCACTATCTGAAATAGATGGATTACCAACTGAGGAGTTAAACAAGCGATGTCAGATAAAGGGGTTGAAAGTCTAGTGTACCAGGTTCAATGATGAACATTTGACCCAAGCATTAAGGGATGTGTTTCAAACTTATGTTGTTCCTTCTGCACCTCCGTGTGAACCTAAACAGATGGTCAGGAACAAAAATAAGACCACCACCAGAGTGGCAAATGTCTCCTCTGATTCTGAGTTTTCAGAGGACAATGTTGCAGTGAGGGTGCACGTTATGAAACAGGAAAAGGAAACAGGAAAGGAGAAAAACAGAAAGTCCTCTGACTCTGAGTCTTCAGAGGACAATAAAGCAGTAAGGGTGTGGGTTGTGAAACAGAAAAAGAAAAAAGAAAGGTTAAAAACAGAATGTCACAGCTGTACCCTGATCTGTCAGACCTGCTAAGTTTTGGACATGGATTTATCAGCAGGTATGATGCTCCATTTAAAACAGGGACATTTTGAGTTTGGGGTAGAGAGACCCTTACAGGTCAGATCAGTTTTGTTGGGGAAAGTAAAAATGAAACCTTTTATCTAAGAGAAAACTAATCATTGTCATTCTATTTGTCAAAAAGCATTGTGTTCCTTCACAGCCTGGTGTTTTCTTGGCATCTGCTGGTGGGAGGATCAGAGGTGCGCAGAGGACGGCATGGCCAAACCTAGAAAGTGCCATGAGGGTGGTATCTCATGGGTTATCACGTTGTTTGTCATCAGTCCCATGGTGCTACAGAGGACGGCATGGCCAAACCTGGAAAGTGCCATGAGGGTGGTATCTCATGGGTTATCACGTTCTTTGTCGTCGGTGCCATGGTGTTGCTAGGCGACCTCTCCTCCGCAACACTGGGGCGTGTCCTGGAAGGAAAAAGGGGGCCTTGCCAATTACCATGGAAACAGATGAACTATGTCATAAAACAAGATAACTTTGGATGTCCTACGAATCAGTCATGTGTAGTGGCAAGTGTGAGCAGACCTTGTACTTTCTACGTGTGTAGGAAGTGTTTCAACGGACATGACATTCCAGTGGTAGTAAACCGGACTACATGTAATCTGCAAGTATTACATGTAAAAGTGCAAATGGAACCTTTCCAGAGAATGGTAACCACTCATAACCATGAGTGAAGAAGAT
>JBBPBX010006194.1:5899-20780 GCA_038048925.1 Garcialebias charrua
TCAACACTCTTTTTTTAACCTTCTTTACTGGAAGGAAAGGGGGTGCAGTCATTGTGGAACATTTGTCAAGCAGCCAGTTTGCAGAGGCAGGGCCAACTCTTGATTTATGGTAACATCTGCAAGATGCAAACAGCTCGTGTGTGTGCTTTCAATCAGACAAAGAGCCGAGGCAGGACGGCTGATTGAAACGAGCTGCTCTGATGGGCTTCATGGAAGCCATGCTGGGAATCACAATGACGGCCGCTCATGTGAAAGTTGTTATACGACCGTGGGATTTCTCCGGCTCAGAGTTTACATGCTGAATGCTGACAACAAACAAGAACTGATATTACTAAAGGCCTAGCTGTCCTTGAATGAATCACCCGCTGCACTTCAGTCCAGTTTTAGACTAACATCATCTTATGCTGCTTAATGCTCCTACAAGCACCCTGCGGATGTTGGATGTTGTCTATCATGGTGCACTAAGGTTCATAACTGGCTGTGATTATCATACCCACCACTGCACCCTGTATTCACTGGTTAACTGGACATCATTAACCTCACGCAGACTCTTCCACTGGTACATTTTCATCTTTAAATCACTTCTTGGTCTGCTGCCCTCATACATCTCCTCCTACATGTCTTTGCGTGAGTGCAGCTACAGTGTGCGCTCTCAGGACATGATTACCTGCAGTGTTCCGTCAGTGAGGACTGAACTTGGAAAAAGGGCCTTCTCCTACTCTGCTCCTGCTTCATGGAATATCTTACAAAAAGATCTGAAGCTCTCGACCTTGACTTCTCTAAATGGTTTTCAGAATCTGTTGGAATCCTGGCAAAAACCAATGCAGATTTGTTCATGTTTTTGATTTTATACATCTACCTTATAATGTTTTATTTCTACTTTTTTTTGTTGTTTAAGGAAATTCTACCATTGCTGTTCATCATTCTTTAGTTTGTAGCAGGTCGCTTTTGTAAATGAGCCCTCGAGGCTCAATGAGATTTATCTGACTAAATAAAGGTTGAATGAATGCTGAGGTAGATGATCTGGCCAAGCCTTAAAAACAAATGTTGTGCTTTGGGTATGACTGTCAGCTACGACTGCAACAAATTTTAGCTCAATATCTACTAAACTAAATGAGTTACGGCCATGTATGTGTTGGCTAATGTCAATAAGCTGTGGTGGCCATCTTGAATACTATTGAATTAGGTTATTAATGAGTTCTAGATGTACATCTAATGATAACTCTCTAAAAGTTTTATTAAAATCCATCCTGCTCAGTGTTTCTCCTAGTTTACTTGTCTTGGAATGGCGTTCATATCTTCTGTGATTTTTGTACAGACAGTTTTCGGGGGGAGGGGGTGGAGACGGTTCAGCGTGAGGGAAATGGAGCACTAACTGTAGCTTTTTAGCTAGCGTGCCTGTATTGCGCACCGCTAGCTTAGCGCTAACTCATTTTGAGCAGTTGTCGACTGGTGGTTAGGGCTGTAGTGATACAATAATCTCACGATACGATACACGATATTCTGCTCACGATACGATATATATTGCGATATTCAGCAAACGATACAATTCAATACACTTTTGCGATTTTCTGAAAGATTTTAGTGGGACAGAGTGATATTGGTGACATTTTGTGACTGTTATAGACTTGAATTGAATTAATTTAACTGAAAACTGATTAAAAGCACCAACTACACAATACCTGGCTCTGGTTGGACATGGACACAGACTTAAAGTCAGCAACTGGACAAAATGAATCAAAGAAGTGGTGAGAAAACATGTTTCTTTTGATTGAAACAGTAAAAACTGTAGCTCGTAAGTTGTTGATATTTCCCGAGTTTTTAACACTTGTGTGACACAGCTTGCAGACCACTACAGTTTTATCCATAAAGTCGCTATCCTTCTTCTTTTTGAAGCCAAAGTGCACCCACACATCTGCTTTAAAGCAAGAGGGTGCTGGAACGATCATTCGCCGCCATTACACTGCTCACACTTCTTCTGTGTAAATCAAGTATCTACTAGGCGGGTAACTTGGCATAAATGCTCTACAGCGACACTAGTGGCTGGATGACCGAATCACTCTCCCGGCAAAGCAAGCAGTGAGTGAGCAGGGTGACAGTTGGAGGTTACGATACTTGCGGATGAATATCAATTTTTTTCTAGGAAAGAAAAAAATCGATATGTATCGCAAAATCGATATTATTACACAGCCCTACTGGTGGTGGGGCGTTCGTAGGCAGAGCGCTCAGTTCTGTTGACAGGGCGGGGCACCCTGCTTGTATAATTGTTGGGAAAACACTGCAGTTGCTCATGAGCTATTTTGCTAACTGACAAACATGATCAACTCCAATAGTAATGCTACAGTTTAAAGCAAAGATCTTGTGGAATGAGTGTCAAGTGGAATATGTATTATAAATGACTCTCAGCTAGAAACAGTTCAAGTTTTTGGTCAGTATTTGCATAATAAGCTAAATTATAGCCACTTTTTGTGTCTTTAAAAGTCAGTTGGCTGTGGCGGCCGTCTTGAAAGTTTTTGACTCGAAAAGTTAATTAGTTGCTGAGGTAGATCCAATGCTTATTTCCTGAATGTTTCAATAAAAAAAATTAAAAGAAAAACATCCAGTGGTTTATGAGGTATTTTCCTAACAGACACACAGACTTGCAAAAACACTATCCTCTGCTTTCACCTTTCAGCGGCGGCTGATAATAATTTTTACACCGAATAAAAGTCAGATGGATGTACAATAAGCACATGTTTCTTACTGAAACAGTAAGACAAAACAAAACAAAGATCTTCATCTTTTTATTTTATTTTAATAATCTCTTCTATCGTAACAACAGTTTAACGCTCAAACAACTTATTGGTTATAATATCCAGACACCAGCTCCCCCGGCAGATTTGCTCATAACAGGAGTAATAATTTCTGTGAGCTGCCCGTAGCTGTTTAATATCATAAACATCTGTCCACATGTCGCCACATCTGGCAATAATAAAAGCAAATTAGCTACAAAATTCAGAGTGTCTGGCAGCGAGATAAGAACGGGCCATGCTAAATCCATTCGGCTCAGACACCCAACTACAGACGTGACCCGAGGAGCTGGCCTCAGATCAGCTAACGCTCACCAGGCTCAGGAAATGGAGGTCGGACTCTGATCGGAGACCAGTGCTCCTCATTCATCTGCCAGTCATTGGTGGTCTGCAGGAACAGTCGACTTCCTGTCTCATTTCACTGGGCACGGATTCGAAAGGAGGAAATTATTCTGCAATCTGGTCCTTCGTTCCTTTTTTCCCCTTGCCCCAGGGCCTGTAATGCAAAGGTTGTCGCTGTGAGTGCAGACCCGACAAGAGACTCCTGCATCCAGAGTAACTGTTAGTGGAAACCGTGAATACCGCAGTCGCTTGTTTGGCCACAAATTGTTTTTTAGTTGCTGCAATTCCGGAGACTTCCCTAAAGGAGTAAATAAACCATCGTGAGGGGAATTACACCCACCCACCCAACTGTAACATGCATAGTTGAGAGAAGTTAAAACCTCGCTGTCGAGAACAACATGACATATTGATGACAAAGAGGCTGAAATCGACCAGAACGAAAGGGACGCTTTTGTCCCACAGTTACTGCGACCATATTTTTTGGAGTATAGGTCGCACCCGAGTATAGGTCGCACCTAAGTCAAAATGTGGACCGTGTTTAGCTCTGCTGCAAATAGCTGTGTTTCCATCCATTTTCATTTCGATTTTTGAGCTAATTTTTGAAATCTCGCAAATATGTAAATACAAATTAATGCGAAGCAGAAGTGTTTCCATCTGCTGGCTTGAAGCGCATCTACCAAGCCACGCACAGCGTCATTACGTCAGACGTCAGCGTCATTACGTCAGACGTCAGCACTGCGCATGTCTACAGTAAACAGGAAGTAGCAGTTGAAAACAGAACCTGGCCACACATCTCGTCAAAATGGAGAGAATATTTCAGGTACGTGTTGCTATCGGTCGAGTTGTATTTATTCTGTCATACAAACTAGTTTTAGCGATGTTACATGTTGTCCGGAGCGGAAACAGCTGATCAGTCACGTGACGTGAATGTTCGCTTCGGCAGCACGAGTCGGCAAATGTGTTTCCATCTGTCGCTGTGCGCATCTGCTCATTTTCGAACATCCCAAAAACCACCTCAAGCGAGCGTATAAACTTTTTGGCGAACTTGAGAAAGTAAATACGGATTTTGCCGTTTCCATTAAGCTTTTCTGCTGCGATACTTCAAAATGCGCACCTAGAAACCTTGATGGAAACACGGCTAATGTCTCTTCCACAGGAGTGCACATCAAGGCTTTTAAGAAGATTAACACTTAAAAACAATTAATTGTTTGATAAAAATTATAGCAAATATGTGTCTGAGCTGAACTTTTCTTTAATAAATGAATAATTTTAGCAGGATAAACACCTAAAAAATATATATTTGTTAGCTGACATTATTGTAAGAGTGTGTCTCAGTTTAATTTTTGTTAATAAATTATTACAAATCAGCTTATTTTATAAAAAGCCATATATAGGTCGCACCTGAGTTTAGGTCACAGGCCATGAAAAAAAAGATAAAAAGGTGCGACCTATACTCCGAAAAATACGGTAAATACCTTAAAGGAATAGTTCAGATGTTCTGAAACAGAATTCTGTTGAAGGATTACGAATACAGTACCGTATTTTTCGGAGTATAGGTCGCTCCTTTTTATCATTTTTTTCATGGCCTGCAACCTATACAGGTGCGACCTATATATGGCTTTTTATAAAATAAGCTGATTTGTAATCATTTATTAACAAAAATTAAACAGAGACACACTCTTACAATAATGTCAGCTAACAAATATATTTTTTAGGTGTTCTTCCTGCTAAAATTATTCATTAAAGAAAAGTTCAGCTCAGACACATATTTGCTATAATTTTTATCAAACAAATACAGGTGACCCCCTACCTACGACTCCATCGACCTACGGCCGCCCGGACCTACGAACGTATCATATTTAATAAAAATATGAAATTACTGTATCAAATTTTTTTTTTGTGTGTTTAAATGTTCTTAATTTCATGTGTACATCACTTTGTTGCAGCTGTGGTTGTTTTAAAGGCTTTATAAATAATAATTATGATAAAAATGATCATTTCTGATCATTTTTGTCATGATTGCGCAATCTTGCGCAGCAAGACGAAGGTCTTCAGTTTACACGGTCACAAGTTAATGTAGAACACCGGACGCCATTTTAGGTTCAGTCACGGGGGCCTTTGAAGGTCTCCAGTTTAGACGGTCACAAGTTAATGTAGAACACCGGACGCCATTTTAGGTTCGGGAGCCGGCCTTTGAAGACTGGTGACCAGGATCGCCTCATATGGATTAATTACTAGCTGGAAACGTCTCTGTGAACTTTGTGGATGTCTCAGACAGCCGCGGATTTATCGCCGATCGTGCCAGGCCGCCGCGCGAACACCTCCGGCCTGGCTAGCTCCAGAAGCTAACACGGGACGCAGCAGCGGCTTTGACCACCTCAAAGTAAGAAATTATATTTTTATTTAATTTATATTTTTATTACTGTACTGTATTAATTAATTACACTGTGTTAGGTGTGTTAGGATAGGCGAATGACAGTACTGTACTTGGTACCACAAAAGAAAAAAATAATAATACAGGACATCCCCGAGTGACGAGTGGACGGAAGGACTGACCTGCGAACAGATCGACCTGCGAACGGTTCTTAGGTCCGGAACTCGTACTTAACTCGGGGGTTAGCTGTAATTGTTTTTAAGTGTTAATCTTCTTAAAAGCCTTGCTGTGCACTCCTGTGGCAGACATTTGCAGCAGAGCTAAACACTGTTCACATTTTGACGTAGGTGCGACCTATACTCGGGTGCGACCTATACTCCAAAAAATACGGTAATTGATATCTGTTGTAGAAATATTTTTAAACATACAGGTAGTCCCCGATTTACGAGCGAGATCCGTTACAACGAGGCGCTCGTAAACCAGAAATCTCGTAATTTGGAACGGCCGCCATTTCTCTCGTAAATCCGGAATTTCGCTCGTAAATTGGAACGGTTTTCGCTAGCGCGACTACAAACACTCTATTTTCATCCAAAAACTGCTTATGAGTGCATAAAAATGATCGGAAACGTGTGTCCATATGCTTAGCTAACTAACTGTGGTGAAAAAACACATGAAAACTCAGTATTTTTTTCGTTTTTTCCAAAAATTCGCAGCTCGTAAGTCTGGAACCTCGCAGATCAGAGCGCTCGTAAATCGGGGACTACCTGTACTCAGCTTGGAGAAATGTAGTTCAACTGACCACTCCAATCTCAAAGGTTTTATAGTGTTTTATATTATTGTATAAATCATTACTTTATCCCTAATTTTGAATTGCATAGTTATTCAGAAATTGTTATTGTGTTATTCCTGTGGGAAGTGCTATAGCTATTTGCTGTAATACACTTGTATTCAATTGATGAAGATGCCAACAACTGAACTCAGAAAAGTACTCAATGACTCAGTTTTACAGATACTGTGGTAAAACAACATCTGTCGACCCACATTGCAGCTGTTAGTCTCGTGAGAGCGGCGTTCAAAGCTAAACTAAAAAATGTCTGAGCTTTGAGACAACCGAGGATTCTCTGGCCGCAGCCTTTGGCAATTACGGAACCATCAAAAAGGTGGATGTGATCAGAGACAAAGAGACTGGAAGATCACGTGGGTTCAGCTTTGTCAAACATGACAACGTTGATGATGCGAAAGCTGCATTGGATGCCATGAACAGAAAGACCATGCATATTGTGTTGATGAGGAAGGAAGAGGTGGATATCCAAGAGAAGGATTCAGATCCAGTCCAAGAGGCGGTAGATTCAGTGGACCCAGAGGGGCAGGGGTGGACGTGGTTTTTCCAGGGGTAGATACAACGGTGACGGGGGTTATAGAGACAGAAGTTATAATGACATTAACTTTGGTGATAGGAGTTTTGGTGATGACAGAGATGGGGGTTAATCGTCAGGTGGCCACAGAGAGAGCAGGAGCCAGGGTGGAGGAAACGATGATCGCTCTGAGGCTCACCAGGGGAGATATGACAGTTATGCGCACGAGTAAAAAGGCCTCTGCACTCTTCAAGAAAAATTTCCCGTGTTTTTGCTGACCTTAGTTATGTAGTTCTGTTGTTGCATCTTGAAATCTAAAGAAAATGTAGCCGTGAATTTTGGTTGTTCACTTGTTACAAAATGTATTTTTAACTGGACTTCGTAAAACATTAAATTGAATCTTCCATGTATTCTCTCTACACGTACATCTACAAATCATGAATAATTAATCAACAATAGCCAACAAAGTATTTTTTTTTCTTGGTCAGTTTTACAGATAAATAGCATACATTTAATTTGGCAGTAGCTGAGAGTCATTTACAACACATACTCAAAGGGTGCCACTATTATTTGATATACAGGTGGTCCCCGACTTACGAACGAGTTCCGTTCCTACGCACCGTTCGTAACACGAAATTAACGTAAGTCGGAACGCATACCCCAGCTGCCACTGATACACGTACATGTACGGTAATGTAGTTACCAAGCACTTCGCCTATCCTAACACAGCCACATAATTATCAAAAAACACATACAGTAAAGTACGTTTAGAGACATACAGTACTGTAATTAAATAAAATAATACAATTTCTTACTGTGAGCTGGTCTCCGCCGCCCGTCGGGACCATGTCTCCAGTAGGGCTAACGTTAGCATTTTAGCCCCTCGTTAGCTCGGTGTCGTCCCTCCAAAAGGGTGTGCAGCTGTTTATCTGTGTTTTAGCATGTTAGCTTGGTGTTCATCCAACATCTGAGGCTAAAAGGCAGACATCGAGGCGAGCTCCCAGCCGCAGCAGGCGTCTCCGCCGCCCGTCGGGTCCGTGTCTCCGGAGGGGCTAGCGTTAGCATTTTAGCCCCTCGTTAGCTTGGTGTCGTCCATCCAAAAGGGTGCCCAGCTTTTTATACGTGTTTTAGCATGTTAGCTCGGTGTTCATCCAACATCTGAGGCTAAAAGGCAGACATCGAGGCGAGCTCCCAGCCGCAGCAGGCGTCTCCTGCTGGCGAGCATGTTAGCTCGTGGCTCCTCCGGTCACGCTAACCGAAGCTAACCGCAAAATGGCGGACCAGGCGGCATTTCCGGAAACTGCCGGAAACTGCACAAATAGGCTTAAAAATTATAATAAAAATAATAAAAATAACGATACTTTATTTAAAACAACCACAGCTGCAACAAAGTGCTGTACACATGAAATCAAGAACATTTAAACATAATTTTTATTTTTTATATTTCATATTTTTATTAATATGATGCATTCGTAAAGTCGGATCGCCATAAGTCGAGGCCGTCGTAGGTCGGGGACCACCTGTATACTAACAATCTTGGTTATGTTGTTAGGCTGATGGTCCTCTTTTTACTACATGTGATGTGAACAGCTATTTCTGGCTGTCAGCAGCAATTTGAATGATCCACTATGAGAAGGTGCTGTTTATAAGACTGAGTTTGTTGTGGCTCCTCAAAATGACAAAGTCTTTTGGATAAAAGACGAAACACTTCAACAAAGAAGAATCCGTCCAGAGGACCTGACTTGTTAAGATTCATCTAACTTAATGTTTTCAGAGTTCACTTACTTCTCTGCTTCTACTAGTAAATACATTTTGAGCCATCCATTCATCTTTCGGGGCCAGCAGCTGAGCAGGGAGGCCCAGGCATCTCTTTCCATGGCCTCCTCCTCTTCCAAGAGAATTCCAAGGTGTTCCCAGAACAGCCAGGAGACATACAGGTAGTTCCTCCAGCGTGTCCTGGTCTTTTCCGGGGTCTCCTTCCAGTTGGACATGCCCATAAATCCTCCCTGGACGACGTCCATGGGACATCCTTACCAGATGCTAAAACCACCTCAAATGGCTCCTCTTGATGTGGAGGAGCAGCTGTTCCACTCCGAGTCTCTCCTGATAACTGAACTCCTCACCCTGTCTCTAAGGGAGAGTCCAGCCACCCTGAGGAGAAACTCATTTTGACCACCTGTATCTGCGATCTCGTTGTTTCAGTCACTACCCAAAGTTCATGACCAGAGGTGAGGGTAGAAATGTGGACCAACCAATAAACAGAGCTTCTTCTTGCAATTCAGCCCCTCTTCACCACAACAGACTGGATCAGAGCAGACAGTACTGTGGAAGTTGCACCAGTCTGTTTTGTCGATCTCATGCCCCATTCTTCCCTCACTTGTGAACAAAACCACAAGAGCCTTGAACTCCTCCGCTTATGCACTTGACCCTCAACCCAGAGAGCGCAATCCACCTTTTTCCAACCGAGGACCATGGCCCCCCAGATTTGTAGTTGCTGGTACTCCTTCCAGCATCTTCACACTCGGTGTGCACTGCTCCAGTGAAAGCTGGAGATCCTCATCTGCAAATGGAGATAGAAATCTGAGGTCACCAAATCGAAGCCCATCTGTCTCCCTGGCTGCTCCAAGAAATTCTGTCCATAAAAGTTGTGAACAGACTCTGTGACAACTGGCAGCCCTTATGGAGTTCAACTCTCACCCTGAAGGGGTCCAACGTACTGCCAGCAATGCAAACCAGAGTCTTGCACCGTTAGCTTAGGAACTGATTGGCCCATAGCCATAGACCTGCAAGTCCTTATTTACCGAGAACATGGTTAAATGCCATATAGCACTTTTTAAAAAAAAATTTACTTCAGAGTGCAAAACTACACAAGGAAACTTTTTTTTAGTTGCACTGGTACTGAGGCCTACGGTGGTCCCAAGGTGTAAATGAACAACATTTAAAAAAACAGAATTACATTTGGAAAAACGCAACAAAAACAACAAAAACACAACAACATTTGAAAAAACGGAATTACATTTGAAAAAACAGAATGACGTTTGAAAAAACGGAATTACATTAAGCCAAACCGAAAGTGGCCAAAGCGGAAGTACTACCTCCGCGTGTGTGTGTGTGTGTGTGTGTGTGTGTTTGTGTGTGTGTACTGTGTTCTGTTTTATGTTGTTAATAAAGTTTTTAAAAAAAGTTTGTCTTAATGTAATTTCGTTTTTTCAAATGTTGTTGTGTTTTTGTTGTTTTTGTTGTGTTTTTCCAAATGTAATTCAGTTTTTTTCTAATGTGATTCGGGCCACTTCCGCTTTGGCTTAATGTAATTTGTTTTTTTCTACTTCCGCTTTGGCCACTTCTGGTTTGGCTTAATGTAATTCCGTTTTTTCAAATGTCATTCTGTTTTTTCAAATGTAACTTCGTTTTTTCAAATGTAATTCCGTTTTTTCAAATGTTGTTGTGCTTTTGTTGTTTTTGTTGTGTTTTTCCAAATGTAATTCAGTTTTTTTCTAATGTGATCCGGGCCACTTCCGCTTTGACCACTTCCGGTTTGGCTTAATATAATTCCGGTTTTTTTTTTTTTCAAATGTAATTCCGTTTTTTCAAATGTTGTTGTGTTTTTGTTGTGTTTTTCCAAATGTAATTCTGTTATTTTAAATGTTGTTCATTTACACCTTGGGGCCACCGTAGGAGGCCAGCTTTCCCCGTCTTTCCCCAGCCCAAATCATTTCAGTTCAACCCGTTTTTCTTCTTGCCTGACATCTGTTTCTGCACATTTTATACACACTCACCGCTTCAAAACTCACCTCAGAACAATGCACCGTGTCAGTCTTGTAAATATCCCCACAATGTTTTTGTCTACTAGTGTAATCAGAACCCTTTCAGTTTATCATTCATCACTCCAAAACCCTACTTTGTTCATGTTCTGGCCCCGAGATAAGATGAAAATAGACCGGACCTTGAATGCTGCTCCGACAGATGTTCCCCAGGTGTTTGAACGTGTGTGGCTCAACAGTGCTGTCCTGATCGCAGCCTCCTCTGAGAACTGGCAAGACTTCCAACAAAACCCCTCGTTCCTTTTAAAACAGGGCGCACAAACCGCGTAGCCCGGAGCACACCGAGAAGGTGTACTTAAACATTAGTCAGCCAAAAAGATGGGGGGAAGAATTATTCATCATATAAAACCATTTCTTCATACAAGCCGAGTGAGAATGTGTTGATTTCCACTAAGGAAAGCTTGTTTCTTTTAAAGGCAGACTGAAGCGACTCGCTCCTGAATGGAGGATCTGATTAACCCCCACTCTTCGAAATGCTGGCACCACCATCGTGAATCTGCCGTTTCATAAACACAGCTCCACTGTGGCGGCCAGAGAGCCGCAAGACAAGTTCCAAACGCAAGTTTCAACAGCAGCAAGCCTGCCGCACAAGCACACCTTTTTCCCTCCTGCTGAAGAGGAGAGGCCTGAAACAACAAACCACCAGGCGAGAAGGGCTGGGGGGGTTCAGGGAGGGGGAATGAGTCATCCTGCAAACAGAGAAAGCCTAGTTGGGACTTTAGGTGCATTGTGGCCTACTGCTCCTGCAGCAATTTGTGGGTTTAACGTAAATTACCTGCAATCATTATAAGTTGCATTTAATTACAGGTACCAACATTAATAGAATTACTTAAGAAGGTGGTCCAAGCTCTAATATTCATAATTGTTGGTTGGCATGTTGCAAATACCGTATTTTCCGGACTATAAGTTGCACCTTTTTGCCTAATTTGCATGCACTGCGACTTATAGAAAGGTGAGACTTGTTTATGGATTTTTTCCCATTTTTAGACCAATTTTTGGCTCAGATATGACCGTTTTTCCATTTTGGCAAAAATGGTGCAGTACCACCTTTGTCCGCTAGGGTACACCAACCGTTCCCACCTCATGTGTCCGACGAGAGCCTCCTCTGGTCGGATTCACTCTGTCGCAGCCCGGCCTCCTGCTCTGGAGGTATGAACTAGCTACTTCGCTGTTAGCTCAGTGTTTGTTAGCAAAATAGGTCAAGAACCACAGGACAGATTTTGATCAAACTTACAGAACGTAATCACTAGATGGATATTTACAACTGATTAGCTTTATGAGATGTTTGAGATAAAATTTGATGTTTTATAGACGTAAATGTGTCGCGGTTAGCTTCGTTGATTTTTCCTTGTACGTTTGAGCAAATAGCTCATAAACCACACAGCAGATTTTTTTTCAAACTTACAGAAAGTAATCACTAGATGTACATTTACAAACTGTTAGCTGTTGGAGTTATTTGAGATAAAATTCGATGTTTTATAGACGTAAATGTGTCGCGGTTAGCTTAGTTGTTTTTCCTTGTACTTTTTCAAAGCGAAAAAATTTAAATCCAGCAGATTTGACCATTACGTGAATTTATTAAGGAACGGTTAAGCTAAGACACATGTTTGCTATAATTTTCAGCAGACAAATAATTGTTTTTACCGTGTTAATCTTGTGAAAAGTCCTTCCGTGCATGCTTCTGTGGTCGTCATTTTCAGCAGGGCAAATGACGCGCTGACGCGTCGCGGTGACGCATAATAGATGCGACTTATATAAAGGTGCAACCGGTTTATGGATTTTTCCAATTTATTGACAATAATTGGACAAAGCGACTTATATAAAGGTGCGACCTATAGTCCAGAAAATACTTTAATTTGATTTAATTGGGCTTTATTTGCTGTTTGGACAGTTTCCATGTTGATCTAAAAGACTTGGAAGTTTGGACATTTTGGACTAAAAAAACATTTTTTGAGCTGAGATTTGTTTTTGCACAACCTAACCTCACCAGTATGAATGAGGGAGAATCTAATATTCTATAATAATGTCTAGTGATGATTATTGAATTGATTCATTACCAAAGTTTTACTTGACTAGTAATTTGCTTTGTGTCATTTATATGTTGAAACTTTGACATTGCTGTCAAATTCAAATTACAGGATTATCCAGCAGGAATATTTGTGCCAGAAGTTCAATGGACTGCACTTGTAGTGATACAGCTAGTTGCCACTGCAGTTGTTTGCACTTATAGCCATATAATGCAAAACTGACAATGATCTAAAGGATTTGCACAAGTTGTTTTAAGACAGCAGCAATTCCCTTTCATAAGTTGTTTGGACGAGTCGTTAGCTCGTCGGGAGAAAAAAGTGCAAAGTGTGCAAAATTATTCTCTTGAAGTGAGACAAGACCTTCCCTAAGATTCTGGTTGTTTTGAAAAAAATAAGATTCAGTGATAGTTCTTCTAATACGTTCAGTTTAATGTTGGGTTACACTGTCCTCCAAATGATGTGGTCTTCCAGGCAAGACAAAACAGCTGATGGTCTTGCTTTTTTTAAAATTAATAAACTTGATTAAAATAATCAACTTACATTAGATTATTGTTTGAAATTATATTATCCCTTTGTCAGCTCAATACAGGTAGTCCTCGACTTACGACGGAGATCCGTTCCTACGCTATGTCGTTGTATTGAACGCCTTTTTTACGCTATGTCGTAACTCGAATTTCAACGTAAGTCAGAACATATGTCCAAACTGCACCTTATACGTATTTTACCATGCACTTAGCCTATCCTAACACAGTACCCTACATAATTATCAAAACACATATTTCAGAACCATAATGAAGGGAAAAAAAGTTAATTTCCTACTCTGGAATGCTGGTGAAGCCTTTTCCTCCCTCCCTCCTCTGTATTCTCCATTTGTTTACGTCGTAAAACCGCCGTCCATAAAACAGATACTTTTCCACAGCTGCTGCCTGTCCAGCTTGCTCCAACAAGTTTTGATTTGTTGTTTGAATGTCCAGAGGACCAGACTTAGCTTTTTTTTAGAGAGTACAGGCAGCTGTAGCCTCCGCAGCTAACTGCGTAACTCGGCTTTTCAAAATAAAAATTTCAATATATATATATTTTTTTTAAATGGAGATGCTGATGCATGTCGTAACCACGAAACGTCGTAACTCAAGGACTACCTGTATTTATTTGTAATAAATTGGTAAAAATAAACACTAACCAGGGTCTTCCTGTCTCCCTTATCCAATCCTGTCCCTTGTCCAATCGAGCCAGAGGGCTCGATTTTGGGACCCCTTTTGTTTTCACTCTATCTGCTCCTTTTGGGGTTTATCCTGAGGAAACATGGTCTTTCATTTCATTTCATTATTATGATGATTGTCAGATTTATCTGCTCTTGAAACCTGCTCCATTCATCCTCTGTTAAAATGTCTTGATGACATCAAGGCTTCAAGTTTTTAAGTTTTAATGATCAGAAGACTGACGTTATTGTGTTTAGCCCTCGCTCTACCACTGTCTCTGATCCTGTAAATCATGACTGTCTTCTGCCATATCTTAAACAGTCTGTTACAAATCTCAGGAGGGTTTTAGACTCTGACTTTAAGTTTAATAAACAAATTAACTTGGTTCTGCAGAAAAGCTTCTTCCAGTTAAGGCTTAGCCAGTATTGTCCAGATTTGACCTTGAAAAACGAGTCCATGCCTTTATTACTACTTGACTGGACTACTGTAATGCACTCTATATGTTGGGGTCAGGTCTCCATTTCACGTCTCTAGCTCGTCCAAAATGCTGCAGCTCGGCTCTTAACAGGAACTCGTAGGTTTGATCATCTTACACCAGTTTTATCCTCCCTTCACTGGCTCCCTGTACGTGTCAGAATTGATAAAAAAATTATCCTGCTAACCTTTAAGTGCATTAATGGACTTGTACCTTCATATGAGCTACTGGAACCATATGTTCTTTCTCAGGCCCTGAGATCATCTGACCAGCCCTAAACTTTGTAACAATCCGTCCCCTACCATCAGGCAGGCTACTTCTGTTTTTAAACCTCAGCTAAAAACACACCTGTTTTCTCTGACGTTTAACACAGTGTGACTTGATTTACTATTTCACTCCTCTGCAATTAATTTTCAGTAATATTTTGTTACGTTTCTTTTCTATTAAATTACTCCCATTGATTTTACTCTTAATCACTTTGGTAACAGCTGCTGTTTTA
>JBBPBX010006194.1:20867-69338 GCA_038048925.1 Garcialebias charrua
ATATATATATATATATATATATACACATACAGGTAGTCCCCGACTTACGAGCGAGTTCCGTTCCTACGACTATCTCGTAACACGAAATCTCGTATGTCGGAACCCGAAACACGTGTTGCTCGTAAGTCCGGATTTTCGGTCGTAAGTCGGAAAATTTATGCTAGCGCTACTACGAACACTCGTTTTTCATCACAAACGTTCATACTAGTTCATAAACATGCTCAGAAACTTGTTTCCAAACTGTTAGCTAACACACTTTCATCTAAAAACACATACCAGTGCTGTATTTTCTGTATGTTCTTTACAAATTTACTGTTCGTTAGTGAGCTCGTAAGTCCGGAACTTCGTATGTCGATGCGCTCTTAAGTCGGGGATTATCTGTACAGTATATGGTAAATGGAGCTTATTTATATAGCACTTTCCAGCCCCCTATGAGGCCCCAAAGCGCTTCACAGCACCAGCCATCCACCCATTCATACACACATTCATACACCGGTAGCGGCAGACTGCCATGCAAGGCGCCATCCAGTCCTACCGGGAGCAACTCGGGGTTAAGTGTCTTGCCCAGGGACACAACGACACATGGTGTGGGGAACCGGGATTCGAACCTCCAACCTTCCGATCAGGGGACGACTGCCATTACCACTACGCCACGGCCGCCCATATAGTATATATATACAGTAGTGTATTTGTATATATACAGTATATATATATATATATATATATATATACTGGTGTATATATATATATATATATATATAAAGTTGACTTATCTTTTTTGCCACAACACTGATCTTCTCTCTTGCACATTTCCAACTATTTTTCCATGTTTTTAGCATGAGATTAGCTCATAGTGAATGTTTTTATTCTTGATGTTAGGCTTTCAACGCTAACAGCCCCTCGGTGTCAGTGTCTCGGCCACAATCATCTAAACCAAAGTAACAAGGGCAGAAAGTAAATTGGATTGTCCAAATATATTACTAGGATGAATGTACGGCATTTGGAATATAATTACTTGGATTGGCCAATGATTTATTACAGTTTAAACAGTCCTTTGTAATATTGATATTGTGATAACTTTACATTTTCAATATATGCGCAGTACAGTAAATTAAGTTGAAGGAGCTGGTCCGTAATCTGCATGAATGAAATTGAAAATGTATCCTGTTTTTTGTCTAAACAGTTTGTGATGACAAATCTCTACAATGCTCAGTGTTTAACCCCCACCTCATACATGTCCACTTAATCTGAAGCCAAAAATTTTATTAAAAATATAGATCTGTAAGCAAATGTAGCAGCACATATTCATGATTTTTATTGTTTATATATGTGCAAAACATTGCTTTATTCAAAGCTGAAATAAATGAATATGCTGCAGAAACAATCATACAAAAAATAAGCAAAAATCATATCTGTTCATAAGCAATTTAAAAAATATAATATACTTTATAAAAAATGTATAAACTCATTTGCTATTTAACTGAACCTTTATCAGCAAAAGAACATTTTCTGCTGTGACATCAAATTGTCCTTTACATTCACTCGCTGCACTTTACAGAAGTCCTTTATTGCAAAAGTTGTCCATTCACTGAGGTAGAAATTTAAATTATTTTGTTGTCCTCTTCATAGAAGCTGAGAACAGTCACTCAGCTAAGTGCTCATTCGGCTCTGTGAGAAAGGATCAGTCCTACAGCTCTCAAAGGGGTGTTCACTGACGCCGTTACTCTGCTCTGAAGACGAGTCCTCGTTGGCGTTTTCCTCGTAGTTTGAATCAACGCACGAGTTCTCGTGCAGAGTTATTCCATTATACGTGACTGACGGGGGGTTATGGCTACTGTAAAAATCCCTGTGGGGCCTCCAAGGAGTTTTCCCAAATGTTCCTGAGGGAGAAATGTGTGGGGGAAAGTGAGAAGACAGCAACATAAGGGAAAATCAGTATATCAATGGTCAGAATAGCAATGGTCAGAATATCAATGGTCAGAATATCAATGATCAGAATATCAATGATCAGAATATCAATGGTCAGAATATCAATGGTCAGAATATCAATGGTCAGAATATCAATGGTCAGAATATCAATGGAAGTGGAGGCCTACCCATGAAGTTGTTGTAAGGAGAGACGTTCTCGTGAGGTCTCCCGTATGAGACCACATCTCCATTCTCAAAGGGTGGATCGCAGTCACTCTGCTGGTACGAGGCATCTTGATGCTTACTAGGGTTGGGAAGCTGCATCAGAACGGTGGAAGGGCAGAGGTCAAAGTAATCGGGCAACAAGAAATCCTTCCTTTTGGAGTTGGTCAAGCTGCCACTATAGTAGTCCATACCAACTGGAATTTGATCGAAGGAACAACCTGAAGATGAAAAGTCTGAATTTTAATGTCAAGTTTTTGCTGCGACGAATGATCAAAATAATTATTTTTTACTAACCTGTAAAGACATCAGAGGGCTCGTTGGGATAGAAGTTATCTCGGCACATCAGTGAGCCAAGTGGATCTTGATAATGGCAGAGCAAAGGATCAATAGCTACTTCCATGTCTGCTTCGCTTCCTGTATCCAGCTGACAAAGACCTGTCCGGGTAAAGAGATGGTATCAAGTAACCAAACCGGGATTTTTTTTTTATATTTACTTTCAAGACAAAAAACAAAAGGCAGGTGCCCGTACCATTCATGTCTTTAGGCTGCAGGTAGAAACCACTAATGGACGACGCCATGTACTGATGGCTGCTGCCACTCTCAGATGGGATGTACCGGTAGGCGTCCTGTCGGTCAGCCAGGGTGCCCTGAGAGGACAAGTAGCTGGGAATGTCTGCAGGCATGTTGGTTTCATCTGGAGCACAATTACAGTTTATAGTTAATAGACAGAAAGTGTGGGAAAACAAGTTATTTGATGATTAGCAAAAAGATAAAAGCACCTGTGTTGGTGACGCTGCAGTCTTCGTTCCGCCGACGGGTGTGGTAGATGATAACCACCCAGACCAGAGATGTTCCAACTACACAGCACACCACAGCTATGATGACAATCCCCACTGTGGTCCACTCGTCATCTTCCGATCCCGGTCCGATCACTTTTCCGATCCCGACACCACCTTGCACTCCAGAGTCACAGTTGGGGTTTGGTAGAACACCAAGATGAACATTGCCCCTCTCCGTGCCCAGCACGTTGGACATCTCGCAGGTGTACTTTCCTGCATCTGCGTCTGCAGCATCAACGATGATGAGGAGCTGGTTGGCAGCAGCGAAGAAGTGGCGCTCGGTCACCACCAGTGGGCTGTCGTCTTTGGTCCAGTTCAGTCTTGGTGGAGGGCTGCCGCCTGCAATGCACTGGAGGACGGCAGTCTCACCCTTGGCCACAGTACAGTCCACGAGGGGGCGCAAGAAATGAGGCGTTTCTGTAAGAACCACAGCAGAAAGGATATTCACGGGGTAAATGCCAACAAAACAAAAATGAAAACCAATGAGCAGTGGTGGGCAGCGCTAGTCCAAAAATTACTTCCGCAATTTCTAAAGCGCTTATCAAGTTATTTAGGTCCGCAATTTCAAAAGCGCTTATGTCTTAGGAAAACTAGCGGAAGCTAATTTTAAAGCGCAAGTTCAATTCAACACATGGTAGCCAGCAATAAGTTATGCAATATTTGCACTACACTGCCAACTAGCGGTGCATGAACTGTTCTACACCTTCATCCTTCATCCAGGCAGACGTGAGCACATCACTCCAGTTTTAATGTCCCTTCATTGGCTTCCTGTCCAGTTTCGAATCCATTTTAAAGTTTTATTGTTTGTTTTTAAGTCTTTGAACGGTTTTAGTCCCTCTTATCTGTCTGAACTGCTTCAACTTTATGTGCCATCACGTGCTCTCAGATCCGCTGACCAGATGCTTTTAGCAGTCCCAAAAACCTTTTATAAGACCAGAGGAGACAGAGCATTTTCAGCTCTGGCTCCTAAATTGTGGAACGAGCTGCCACTGAAGGTCAGGCAGGCCCCATCAATATCTGTTTTTAAAACTCGTTTAAAAACACATATGTTTTCATTGGCTTTTAAACCAGAATGAGTTCACATCTCTGTTTTAATGTTGTATTATTTTACTTGTGATGTTCTGATATTTATATGATTGAGATTGATTGTTTTTATTGTTTTGTGCTTGTTTTTATTCTTGTACAGCACTTCGGACGGCTGCTGCTGTATTTTTAAGTGCTTTATAAATAAACTGGTATGGTATGGTATCCTACCTATAACCGCGCATCGCTGGGGATGTCATTTCCTAAAATAGACCTTTCGCTCATGGTCTAAAAATTAAATAGTTGTTGAATGTGTTGAGGATTGCTATTTCGGCTGCTTCTTTGTCTTTTTCTTTTGTTTATTGTAGATTTTTCATTAAAAATGCATCGATAAAGTAATTTTAAAACTGTTTACTGGAAAACTGAAGCGCTGCAATGCATTATGGGCACATGACAAAAGCAAAGCACGGAGCACAGGAAACCAAACTATCTTCACTTGAATCACTTCAAAATAAGAGCATGGTCGGATTTTAAAGTTTTCCATGCTGTTGCTCCATTTGACCACTAGATGTTATAACAGTTAAACTTTCCACTGTTCAAGACAATGAATACTGATAGATAATTAGTTATTAGCGGTACTGTATTTGAAATAGAAAAAGCGCAAATCCGCTTATGAATTATAAAAATTTGTAAATCCGCTAAAGCGCAAACAAATTGTTTAGGTCCGCAATTAGCGGATTTGCGCTTTAGCGGGCTGGTGCCCACCACTGCCAATGGGAATGTACGACTTTGAACGTAGAAAGGCTTCCTCACCCAGAACAGTTAGTGTGGCGTTGACAGAAATGGCTCCTGCAATGTTCTGAGCCGTGCAGCTGTAAACACCAATGTCTTCCGTTTTGACGTCCACGATGAAAAAGACATCGTCTTCTGGCATGACGTGCATGCGACGTTCACGGGCAGCAGGAAAGTCGGTGCCTCCGTCTTTCTGCCACGCAATTTGAGGAGAAGGGTGACCAACAGCAGCACATTCCAGCCGAGCCATTGCTCCGGCCCGGATACTCAAGTCCGTCGGGATCTTGGTAAAGGAGGGGAGTACTAGAAAAAAGACAAAGAGCATGAGATTGAACCGTTTAAGAGTTCAACATGTATTTTAAAGAGTACGATGGGTCTTCCTATCCCAGACTTACTGTGAACTGTGAGCCTGGCCTTAGTGGAATAGGACGAGCCAAAGTGGTTGGAGATCACACACTGGTACTTCCCCTCACTGGAGAAGTCCACGTTACGCAGCTGCAGCGTGGTTGTGTACTCCGTCACCTCCGTCTCACTTCCTGCACCTTCTTGCACCCGCAGATGGGCCTGATTGTGGATCTCTGCATCGTTCAGGACCTCGTTGTCTTTCTTCCAGGCAAAAGTCATGGGCGAGTCGCTGGAGCTCGCAGCAGAGCACACGAATGTCACGTTGGAGCCTTTGAGGGTGGACTGTGTCTCTGGCTGCACTGTGATCTGAGGCTTAGGGAAGTCATCTGCGTGATTCAACAAGAAGAGAAAATTAAAACTTTTACATTTTCTATGTTTGCTTATTAAACTAAGTTTGAACAAAAGTTTGAGACTGGACAAAAGCCTAATTGTACATCCTCAGTTCAAATTTCTTTGAGAAGCCTCAGTTTGTTGGTTGGGAGGTGTTTTTTGTCAATTTACATACAGTGTTGTGTCTTCTGTCAGAGACCTCAAGGGAACCCCCTACTGTTAAGGTGTGATCTGTCAATTTACATGTATGTGTTACCTCAGCTTGCAATTTACATATGATGGTGCGTGGTTCTGTTATAACTCCAAACTCTCACAGTTTGTTTCATAGAATTGAAAAAGCCTCCTGGATAGGAGTCGAAACGTCTTCTGTAACAAATAAAGTCCAGTTGATCTTGTATTGAACGCCTTTTTGATTTTATCATGTCCTGGACGACTGAGAATCTTCACCAGCATCCTCAGTTCTGGAAAAAGTTGGGACAGTTCATAAAATGTAAAAACAAAACAGAACACAAGAATCTGCAAATCTCATAAAACTCTTTTATACTGACAATAGAACACAGTATTATGTTCTATTGTCAGTTTAAAAAAAAGTATTACCACTGCAGTAAAATCTGGTCTGGTTCCGTTATGGGCTCAGAAACACTTGCACAGATCACTGTCTGTAAACAGTTCATCCACAAATGCTGCTTGAAGCTCTATCAGGCAACAAAGAAGCCAGATGTGAACACTGTCCAGAACGACTGTCGTCTTTTGTGGAACAACGCTCGTTTAAAATGGGCTGAGGTGAAGTGGAGAACCGTTCTGAGGTCAGATGGACATTTGAAACCACAGACACCACGTCCTCCAGCCTATAGCCGCTTATCAGTACACAGTTCAAAAGCATGCCTCTCTGATGGTATAGGGGTGCATTCATGCCTCTGGCATGGACAGCTTACACATCTGGAAAGACACTATTAATGCACAAAAGTATTTACGGGTTTTAGAGCATTTGCTTCTACTTAGCAAAAAAATCCAACAAACAAGCCCCATGACAGTTGGAATAGCCAGAATCGTCCATGAGACAAGAACTGGACATCATCCTCCAACAACTCTCCTCAGTTCAGAGACGCTGACTGGCTGTTGCTGAAAGAAGATGAGATGCTTCACAGTGGGACACATGGACCTGGAGCAACATTTTAAAGATATCCAACAAGTCAGGTTTCTTTTTTTTTTCTTTTTTTTGTTGAAATGTTTTTTCCTTCATCCAAAGAACTTCATCAGTGTGAGGAGCTACAACAAACTCAGTCCCACAAGTGGCTTACTCACATAGTGGATCAACCAGTTTGATGGTGATATGCACCCGCTTCGGATGTTATCAACCATTAAATGGCCATTATCAGCTATTAGACAGGGCATTCTGTGTGGCTGCCCCCCGCCTATGGAACTCCCTCCCTGACTGCCTGAGAGCTCCACAGTCACTGGTTGACTTTAAAAGCGGTTTAAAGACTTTTCTTTTTAAGCAAGCCTATTCTGCCTCCGCATGATTTTATCTTTGATCTTGGTTGATAGTATTATTGATTTTACTTGATTTTATCACTTGTTTTATTTATTTATTTATTTATTTTTTTAAGCAGGCCTATTCTGCCTCCACATGATTCTGTCTTTAATCTTAGTTGATACCATTATTGATTTTATTTGATTTTATCACTTGTTTTATTGTTGTAGCACTTTGAGATTTTTATTAATGAAAAGTGCGGTATAAATTGAATTTATTATTATTATTATTATTATTATTTTTTTTTATAGAGAAAGAAAGAAAATAATAATAATAAAAAAAAATACATATTGGAGTGAGAGGATGGCTATAAGGTGTGAAGGGAGGCCATCTATAAATGGGAAAAAAAAAAAAATTTAAAAAATAAATTGAATTTATTATTATTATTTATTATTATTATTATCATCCCCATACGTAGCGGTCAGAATGCCCCTCCTGTACCTCCTAGTAGGTTTAAAGGTACGTTGTCACCGTTACAAGCGATGACAGCAGGCTCCGTCTTTAGCTACGGGGTTAGGTTTAGAGTAAAGGGTCTTGGTTAGGTTTAGGAAAACGGTTACATAAGCTGAAAAAAAGAAAAACACAACACTTCCGGGTTTACGGAAACACGCTGCCTACTCACAGTGATAATAACACTGATAACATTCTTTTAAACATGCTAGGAGGTAGATTGGACAGTTTTGCCACTATATATGGGGATGATAACAGCTGATAACGCCCATTGTATGACTGACAACATCCAAACCCGCTGTGATATGATGGTTTCTAGAGAAACCAAACAATTTTATCTAAAAAAAAAATTCAGTCAGGTCCTCTGGAGGGGTTAAAAAAACAAAACTGTAGACACGTTTCGTCTTTCATCCAAAAGACTTCTTCAGTCTGAAGAAGTCTGAAGATGACTGAAGAAGTCTTTTGGATGAAAGACGAAATGTTTCAACTTTTTTTTTTGTTTTGTTTTTTGAACCAGTCCAGAGGATCTTAGATTTTTCTACCTGGATTATTGAGCATGCATACGAGTTTATGATTTTAAACCATATGTTTAATGGTGATAAGATACTTGGACTGATGAAGTCCTTGGATCAAGGATGAAACGTTTCTACAAAAAAAAAAAGAAAAGAAAAAGAAACCATCCAGAGGGCCTGACTAAACTTTGTTGGATTTTTTTTTTTAATCTGGATTATTGAGCATTAACTTTAATCTTTGAAAGACATGTTGCTGCCATGAAGTTTAAAAGTACCGTATTTTTTTGGAGTATAGGTCACACCTTTTTATCATTTTTTCATGACCTGCGACCTATATGGTCTAGTGGCAGGGCTTTTGACTTGGGATCCGAAGGTCGCGGGTTCGCGCCCCGGCCACTACCCACCTTGGGGCGTCTATGAGTGCACACCTATTTCTCCAGCTCCCCGGGCGCTTTCGGGCTGCTCACTGCACCACCTGGTGGTGGTTGGGTTAAATGCAGAGACGAATTTCGTCTGTGTATGGGAAACATACGCAGATGACAGGAAAAGACATTATTATTATTATTATTATTATTTATGGCTTTTTATAAAATAAGCTGATTTGTAATCATTTATTAACAAAAATTAAACTGAGACACACTCTTACAATAATGTCAGCTAACAAATATATTTTTTAGGTGTTTATCCTGCTAAAATTATTCATTTATTAAAGAAAAGTTCAGCTCAGACACATATTTGCTATAATTTTTATCAAACAAATAATTGTTTTTAAGTGTTAATCTTCTTAAAAGCCTTGCTGTGCGCTCCTGTGGCAGACATTTGCAGCAGAGCTAAACACGGTCCACATTTTGACGTAGGTGCGACCTATATATGGATTTTTCCAATTCTTTGGCAAAAATTGGACAATGCGACCTATACTCCGAAAAATACGGTACTTTTTTTAATGTACAGTTTCTTAGTTTCAACATATTAATATTATGTACTGATGTAAAAAAAAAAAAAAAGAAAAAAAAAGCGGTTGATGAGACTTGCTAATCTTAACATTCTGTTTTTGTTCTGTTACGTTTTACCCAGCTGCTTTCCAACTTTTTTGGGGGAACTGGGGTCGTAAATGGGAAAACGTTTGGAGAACGTCTGACTTTACAGCGCACGTGTCGAGACGTTGCGCTGAACGAATGCTCCACTCACCGCACACGAACTCCTCCTGGTTGACGGAAAACACACTCCTGCCCTTCAGCATCTGCGGGTGGGCGCAGCTGGCGTTGGCGCAGGGCAGGAAGGTTTGCTCTGCCACCCAGAGGGGAAGCCACTTCAGCTGGCAGTCGCACAGGAGGCTGGAGGTGTTCAGAAGCCTGCCCAGGGCGGGAGATAACAGCAAGTCTAGTGTTTTCTAACACACAAGTACAACTGTAGACTCACACACCAGCAGAGCCCGTGCACGGAACCAAGTTTTAACGTTTTCTTTAAAGGTGGTGTGACATGATTTTAAAACATAGACATTTTAGAAAGAGGAGCTACTCAGCTTCGTTTGTACACAAACACACTAATTACCGTATTCGTCGGTGTATAATACGCAGTTTTTTTTTTGCTCATTTGAATGTCCTGCATATTATACACCGAAGCGTATTATTTATGGATTTTTTCCCATATTTTTAGACCCATTTTTCGCTCTGATATCGCTGTTTTTCATTTTGGGCAAAAAATGGTGCAGTACCACTTTTGTCCGCTACACTTCCAGACCGGTTCTAGCTCATGTGTCCGAAAAAAGCCTCCTCTGGTCGGACTGACTCTGTCGCTGCCCGCCCCCTGCTTCTTTCTTCTTCTTTTGGTTTTTAATGGCGGCTGGCAACCAACTTAAGGTGCATATACCGCCACCTACCAGACTGGAGTGTGGTTATCAGTAATGTCAGAGGGAATTTGACACATCACAACGATGTGTATGGCGTGCAAATTCACACCCTAACCTAGCCCGCCCCCTGCTCTGGATGTAGCTGCATTTAGCTGTGAGGTTAGCTGTTTTTGTTAGCATGATAACTCATAAACCACACCGCGGATTTTTAAATCCAGCTGATTTCACATTTGGTTAGTTTGCTTAAGCTCAGGAGACCGTGTGCTATAAAGTCAGCTAAGAAATATATTTTTAAGCGTTTATTTAGCTAAATTTAAAGAAAGAAAGCGTCCGGTCCGACCCGCCTGCATAAAAATAATCTGCGAACTACTTTTTAAAATCCAGCTGATTTGAACATTTCGTTAGTTTTGTTAAAGACCGTGTAAAGTGAATTTCAACATTTTCTTCAATAAACATTATAAATGTCATAATTGTAATCTTGTAAATGAGTAAAAAGTCTCAAAATTGTAGCTCAATTAATTTTGGAGTTATAGATGAAACTGTGTATAAAGATATGTCTTTTTCAGGATTTTTTAGGCGTGGTTTAAACGGGACCGCGTTTCGTCACGCGGTCCTCATTAGTATAGCCCCACCCCCTGCAGCTCCAGCCGTATAAATTCGCCTCGGTGGAGCCGTTCACTCGCGAATCGCAGATAGCATCAGATAGCAATAGCATAGATATTTTGTTCATTGTTAGCTAGCTAATCAATTATGCCTCGTTCGTGCATCTTCCCTGGATGTCGCAATGGTCAGGGCACCCGTACAAATCATAACATGTTTTTATACCGCGTGGTTTTATACCGAGTATCTGTAGTGCCTGGATAGGTCAATGGATAAAGCGCTTGCCTTCCGTCCCAAACTCCACGGGTTCAATTCCCGCATGGTACAACTCTTTTTTTTAAATTCATTCCAGATTAAAAACACACAAGAAAACTATTTACAAAAACAGCGTAACTCTTGGAAAAAGTAGCTGCTGTTACAGACAGAACTCAGATAAAAACAGAGCAGGTTTACTGGCTCTGCTGTCTGCCTCTCCACACACAGCTCAGCTGCAGGCCGCAGTACTGCGCTGAAACCACGCCCACGCACTGACACGCCCCCACAGTTCCAGACCAAGGCAAAATCATGTTTTTTCATGATTTTTGAGACTTAATTTTATAAGGTAAACAATGTTTTTAATCAGTCAGATTTATATGGGTGATTAATAACACATATTTATGCCATGTGACAAACTAAAAACACACATTTAATTTCACTTTACACGGTCTTTAAGCTCAGGAGCCCGTTTGCTATAAAGTCAGCTAAGAAATTTTTTTTTTCTTGCAAAGAAATAATAGTTTTTACCGTGTTTTGTTGTAAATTCCTTCGGTGCTCGCCCGCTTCTGTGGCCGCCATTTTAAGCAGGGCAAATGAAGCGCTGACGCGTTGCGTAGCGGTGACGCATAATAGATGCGTATTTAACACCGAAGCGTATAATGTACGGTTTTTTCTGGTTTATTTCCAATAATTGGACAAAGCGTATTATACACAGGTGCGTATTTTACAACGACGAATATGGTAATATATAAAAGTATTTTAAAATAAAATAGTTTTAATGACGCAAGTCTGCAGTGCGTCGCAGTCAAACGCTGACGCATTGTTATGACGCAATGGCGAGAACGCACCTTGTAAATAACCAATAGCAGTGAATATACAAACCGAGGAATTAAGCAATTTAAGTGAAGTTTTTAGCGATTTGTCTTCAGTTTGGGAAGCCGAAGTTAGTTCGAGTGATGAACAAGAAACAGCTGGTTCTACTGTAGGTCTGCAGCCGTATTTATTTGAGTCTTACCGTTCAGAAGCGAGGGGGAGTTCGACATGTCAGATGAGCAAGGTTCCGAGGGTGAAGGGGTGGAACCTCGATTGTAGTCGTCTACAGAGCTGTCGATGTTAGAACACCCAAATGCGACACAACGTACCGGCATTTTTCAATTTACAGGTAGTCCTCGACTTACAAGCGAGTTCCGTTCCGTTTGTCTCGTAACACGAAATCTCGTACATCGGAACCTGAAACACGTGCTGCTCGTAAGTCCGGATTTTTGGTCGTAAGTCGGAAAATTTATGCTAGCGCTACTACGAACGCTCGTTTTTCATCACAAATGTTCCTACTAGCATAAACATGCTCAGAAACTTGTTTCCAAACGGTTAGCTAACACACTTTCATCTAAAAACACATAAAAGTGCTGGAAGTCCACTTAAGTGGTTTACTTGGTGGGGTAGCTTCAGTTTGCTTTGGACTGCTCTGACTGACGAAGCCCTCTGGAGTGAGGGTGAAACGTTTCTACTAAAAAGAAACTGTCCAGATGAACTGATTGAGAATGAGCGGACATAAAAGTGCTGTATTTTTTGTATGTTCTTTACAAATTTACTGCTCGTTCGCCAGCTTGTAAGTCCGGAACCTCGTAAGTAAGAGCGCTCGTAAGTCGGGGACTACCTGTATACAAAAGAAAATAGGCGATCTTGAAGACAATGACACTGCGTGCTAATAGCAGCCTGCAGCTTGAACTTCTAGTCACTACGTCACGACGTCGCATGCGTAAGTACTTGGATGTCTCGTGACGAAACACGGCGCCAATTTTAAAATCACCTTTGAAACAAATTTTCATTGATTTATCATTTTGCTTGTAAAAACGAACATAGTTGAATGATACAACATATATATGTTGTGCCACTTTATGCATAGTTCCAACATCATGTCACACCACCTTTAAGACCTTTCCAGTGCAGCGAAGGCAAAGGAAACCCTGCGCTCCTCATTAGTGAAGGCAGGACTTTCCCAGCACGCCGTGATGACTTCCACCTGGCGTTTGGTTGTGCAACAGCACCGAGGCGCTGCCTGAACGTGGACGCACTTACAGCTCGTCGAGGTTCTGCATCTGAGAGAAGGCGTTGGCTTGGATGGACATGATGGCGTTGTTGCTCAGATCTCTGTGGAAAGAAAAGAAAAATGAAAGGCATCAGCATTGATATGGTGAACTTTTTTTTTTAAAATGTTTTATTTGCACACAGCACATGTTTGATGTGAGGACTTCAAAACATCAATCGCAAGAATAAAAAGATCCGGGTTCCAAAACAATAAAACTCTGGGCAACAGATTGTGGAGTTCATCAAAGGAAGCCAAGCTCTGGGACGCTTTGAGCTTTGGCAACGGCGCGGAGGAAAAAAACTAATTAGAATCAAATGCAGTTGTTAACACACACAGTTGTCTCCACTTGCCTTGGTGATCGATACGATTTGGCTCACACATAAAGACACTAATGATTTATTTTAAACTTGACTCTGCATCAAAGCAGAGAAGACGGTTTGGACGCACGGCTCTGACAAACACCCTCCATGTCTTCTAACGAATCACCCCGCTCCGTTTACAGCTCGCACTTTTTAAAACAAGCAGCCGAACGTGACTCACAGGTGCTGCAGCGTGTCCAGGCCCGAGAAGGACTTCTTGGTCACCGAGCGGATCTGGTTCCCCTGCAGGAACCTGGGAACACAAACGCCCCATCACGTTCAGTCACTGTTCAAATGGACATCAGACAGAACGATGATGGACGACTCACAGCGTTTTCATCTTGTCCAGTGCAGAGAACGGTCCGTTCATGTCTTCAATGGTCCATGAGATTTCATTATTCTGGAGGTCCCTGTTAGAGGAAGCCAAAAAAAGAGCACACTGTAATAACATCAAATAAAAACCCACACCCAAAAAGCAGCCGAGTCGGGGAAACTTCTTTTGTGCGTGAGCGAGGAAAGTATTGGACATTAAAGTGGCGTTGTGCCCTGATAGAACGTCACTTCCTGGTTTTGTGGCTCTTTTAAAAGGTTGTTTAGGGGGAAAATGTCCCCAAGAAACCCTGAAATACAACACGTGGGCCATTTTAAGACTTTATTTAGAACAAGATGCACATTCTCTCAGTTTTAAAATGAGTTTCTGTCAAAATAAATGCAGCACTGAAGATTAAATCAACTGATATGAATCTTTTAGTTTAAGCGTATAGCATCGGCTTTCTTCTGTAAATTCTTTATTTTGACTCGTGTTTTTTTTTGTTTGTTATTTATCTAAAGTCAAGGCTCACTGAGCTAGATATGACACAAAAAGTTCACTTTAAGAAAGCTTTTGTGTCAAAAAGTTAGTCGATAATTAATTTTGGACGTAAAAAAAAAAAGTCCAGCCAAAAATGATGCTGTTATTTTCTGAATGATTTTTGCTGCAACAATCGTATAACGTTGATTTTTTACTGTAGTGCAACACTCGATCCAAGAAGTGTCCACAATGTACTTAACAGTTAACACTTAGAGGGAACAAACCCAACACAACCAGAAGACATTAGCAAGCTAATGCATTTTTAAAAAAAGAATAAATTGTCAAGGAGAAAACAGAATAAGGTCAACTATAAAATGGTATATATATTTGTAGTTAATAATAATAAAATCAAAAACTTGAGGCCTCAAATTGATTCAAATTCCAATTAAAACACAAAACAGGTTAACACAATTCAAAAATTTTTGTTTTTGTTTTGCCATTTTGAGTATTATTTTTCTAGTTTGTTATAAAGTATTACCGTATTTTCTGCCCAATAAGTCGCATCGGTCCAAATATGTCTAATAAAGTGGAAAAATACATAAATATGTTGCTTCGCCGTATACGTCGCATCTGTTATGCGTCACCGCTGACAACTTGGAAACGTGGGCCGGTGTTGTGCCAAAAATCGATTGGCTGCCAAATGGAGGCCGCGGGAGCGTGCACTGGAGGACTTTAACAATAATTTAACGAGATTAACACTTAAAAACAATTATTTGTTTGCTCGACTTTATAGCAAAGTTGTGTCTCAGTCTAATGGTGAATCCAGACCGAATGCGTTTTCTACTGCAGGAACGTCCAGTTTACATGCAAAGTCAATGGTGGACGCACCTCCAGCAGCCTCCTGGCGTCTTGCGTCACGTCGCGTGCGTGTTGAGCGTGCTGGAGAACGATTTCCGTGCACGTGAACCCGCGTCAGCCTCCAAAGCACGCCTCCAACATGCTGAAGATTTCGCCGTTCAACTTTCAAACGCCGCTCAAACTCTACCCGATTGGTTGGTGTGTCAACCAATCAGGGAGAGTCGGGGGAGAAGAGAGGGGGTCAGGCATAGATATCATATATAGAACACATGATATCTATGGGGTCAGGGGGAGTCCCTATGTGACGCGGAAACCAGTGACGCGGAAACCATTGCGCATGTGACGTATTGTTTGTGGAACACAGAAAAAACCCGCGGAGTCATGGAATATGGAAGAGAAACTCATTGTAGCTGTGTGTTCGCGACAATTCCTTCACAACCAGTCAAGTCTGCTCCACAGAGACAGAAATAAAGAGCTCCTCACCTCGCGGAGTGCAGTGACGACTCGGTACACCGGTAAGCTCCTCCCCCACACCCCGCAGCAGCAGGGTTGCCAGATAAACATGAATTTTATTATTTTTATTTATTTATTTTTACCCCTTTTCAGTGCAAATGTTCACTAAACTCAACACATTAATAATCTTATCAGACCCTCACGCAGCAAATATGACAGTTTGGGTTAAAAAAAATAAAAAATAAGCAACAGTACTAGATGATTAATTAATTTTTATCTGGCAACCCTGCGCAGCAGTTTTCTGGGTAGTTTCGCTTCTGGCTTTTTGGTCTGGACCCAAAGTGCGTCCACTTGCGTGCGTGTTGAGCTTTTTTGCCGTTGAAATCGCGTTCGGTCTGGATGTACCATAACTTTTCCTTAATAAATGCACTTTGATGGTCAAGTCAGCTGCATTTCAAAACCTGATTCGCAGAAGTAGGTGCATGCACGAGCGGACTCGCTGTGCATTTCTTCAAAATTTAACAAGATAACCACCTAAAACAATTATTTGTTTGCTCAACATTATAGTAAAGGTGTGTCTCAGATGAACTTTTACTTAATAAATGCACTTTAATGGTCAAATTAGGTGCATTTCGCCGAGGTGGCGCAGTGAAATGAAGCTGATTTGACGGTTGCTCCAGGCAAGCTGGACGAACTTGACAGGCTATGGCAAGCCGATTGTGTCATTAATTGTCACTTTTTACCCATTACATGACACAACGACGTGCCATACAACTCAACTGCCATCTAGTGGCTGAAAATGGTAGTGTTCAATATTCTCAGTCCAAATGAATGAAAACGGTTACCGTATTTGTCAGAGTATAACACACAGTTTTTTTGCTCATTTGAATGTCCTACGTGTTATACACCGAAGCGTGTTATTTTTATTTATGGATTTTTTCCCATATTTTTAGACCCATTTTTGGCTCTGATTTCGCCGTTTTTCATTTTGTGCAAAAAATGGTGTAGTACCACTTTTGTCCGCTAGGGGGACACTTCCAGACCGTTTCTAGCTCATGTGTCCGAAAAAAGCCTCCTTTGGTCGGACTGATTCTGTCGCTGCCCGCCCCCTGCTCTGGATGTAGCTGCTAGCTGTATGTAGCTGCACAGCTGTTAGCTGTGAGGTTTGCTGTTTTTGTTAGCAAGATAACTCATAAACCACACTGCGGATTTTCTTGAAACTTACAGAGCGTAATTTGGTGGTTATTTACAAATTATTAGCTGTATAAGACATTTGAGATAAAATTCAATTTTTATTATTATTATTATTATTTATTTATTTTAGTAGCGCACGTGACCATTGGAAGAAGTCAAACCGAAACAATTTATAATCTAACAGATTTGACCATTTCGTGAAATGCCCTTGTGCTATAAAGTCAGCTAAGAAATATATTTTTTCTCGCAAAGAAATAATTGTTTTTACCGTGTTTTCTTGTGAAGTCCTTCGTACTCGCTCGCTTCTGTGGCCGCCATTTTAAGCAGGGCAAATGAGGCGCTGACGCGTCGCGTAGCGGTGACGCATAATAGATGCGTTATACAACGAAGCGTGTTATTTACGGATTTTTCCAATATATTGGCAATAATTGGACAAAGCGTGTTATACACAGGAGCGTGTTAAAGTCCGACGAATACGGTATATCAGCCAAAAATTGGTTTATAAATACAGTACAGGAAAAAAAAACATAAATGCGTCACTTCTGCATACAAGTTGCAGGGTATGCAAATTACCGTATTTTCTGGCGTATAAGTCGCTCCGAAGTACAAGTCGCATCAGTTAAAAAAAGCATCACGAAGAGGAAAAAACATATATAAGTCGCTTCGGCATGTAAGTCTCATTTATTATGCGTCACCACTGACCCGTTGCCGAACATGACTAAAGCTCTCCAGCGTTCCTCCGCCTGCTCCAGCTGAGTAAAGCAAGCGTGCACACGAGGACTCGGCGTTGCAGTTCTTCGAAATTTAAAGCGTCAGTCAATTATGCGTTATGAATATGGAAAAAAATGTTGCGGGACTGACAAATCTATGCAAAAAACTGCGACTTATAGGGCGAAAAATACGGTAGGTTAAGGATGTTGAACGCATTCCAATATCCTGCATGAAATCATCAATCATTCTGTAAATAATGTTAGCGTAGCGATTCATGGAGAATTTGAAGAAACAAAACACAAACACAAATTTAGTTCTTTAGATCGTACAGGAATATGACCAATTGTTGTTTTAATAAACTTCTTTTTTCCAGCAAGAACAACTCAGACTGTGACTTGTTGGGGAAAAAAAAAAGCTGCAGACATTTATCTTGCTGTCCACAGAAAGAAAAACACACCAAGATCACTCAAAAGCCACGAATTTCCCAGAGAAATCGTCTCCTTTGATCCTTCAGCTGATTTAAAGCTTTCAAACAGTTATTTTCCTCGGCGTGCTCGGCTATGGCTAATTGAAATGAGTGAAGGGCGTGTGTGTGTGTGAGCCCCCATGTGCATTGGGGGTTGGGGGAGCTGAAGCGATTCAAGTCCAGAAAGGTGCACACCTGCCCTGCGGTGACCTCGACGGCACGGATCACATTTGGTTCCAGTTAGCTCCAACCACGGGAAATGTTACCGAGCCTTTGTGTGGGAAAGGGGGGATGTGGTGTGGGACAGACGTTTGGACAGAGGTGGGGGGTTGCTGGGGTTGTGGCTGAGCCTGTCAAGAGTTTTTTATGTTTGTGGAGACACCTCAACACAATAATTCATAAAGTTCTCCAGAACAACGCAGGCAGGATTTTTCCCACTCGTGACCTGAAGCACCAACAATCAGCCCTCACTGCTTCACCTTCGTGCAGGTAGGCTCTTTAAAAAAAATTATTAGCCAATCATACGTCAGAATGTTCAGCTCAGTCAGGAGACGGGTGCTATGACTTAAAGTTTTTGTAACTTACCATAGACTTAAAAAAAAAACTTTAGTAGCAAATGTCCCTATTGAAATACAGAGAGATCTCTTCAAGTCACTGTTCCCTTTCAAATCTGCTTCAGCAAACTATGTGGGGACCGCCTAGCAGCGCCTGTTGTTATCCACCTGACAAGGTTTCTCAACTTTACTCTTCCATCAACTTTAATTCAGCCCGAACCTCACTCAATGTGTATCCCCACAAATGTTATACCAAAACGACCGGCTCGGTGCCGTGATGTGCGCTATAATTACTTTTGTTGGTGTTTCGAGTTACCATGGCGACGTGATTTGCAAACGAAGGCGCCATTTTTATTAGTAAAATTTCATAGACTCTGATGCAAAGCAAATATCCAAGATGGCCACCTGAGCTAAAAAGGAAAAAATACTGTAAATCAGCCATTTTTAGAGACGTTAAGCTGAAATTTGGTTTGGTAGTAGCTGAGGGTAATGCCCAATAAATAACGGATTTTAAAAAATTCAAAATGGCCACCAAAGCTCAATTTAAATGGCTTTAACTCGTGTGTTTTTTTACACGTAGAGCTGGAATTTGGTGTAGTTGCACCTGAGAATGTTCCTCATCATCACATATCGAATCCAAATCAAAAATCCAAGATGGCAACCGTAGCTTAAAAGAGAAAACGACCAACTCGTTGAATTTGGTTTGGTGGTAGTTGAGAGTGAAACCCAACACACAATACTGTCAAATCAAACATTTAAAATGGCTGCCAGGAACTTTCTAGTTTTATCTTCTTATGCTACTTGTAGTTTTTAGTTACCGCTTTGCAACTTTTAGCATTTAGCTACCCTTTTGTTTCTGAAGCTTTTAGCGAGCTTTTTGCTACTTTTAATTGTTAGCTAACTTTTTGGAGCTTTTAAGTGGTGTTTTTTATGTAGTTAATTAATGTTTAATTATCCTTTTGCTACTTTTAGACAACTTTTATCTAGCATTTTGCTGCTATAGATTCTAATAGTTTTGCTACTTTTAACTGTAATAACTCGTGTCTTTTCTTTCAGCAAGTTTTAGCAGTCAATCAGCTCATTAAGCATATCCAATTTGTCTAGTTCAGTTTAAATAAACAAGAACAGTAGTTGTGTTTAATAATAATAACAGATAACACATATATCATGTATAACTGACTAAATAAATCAGTTTTGTCTTGTAGGAGGTTGCATGAAACTTACAGCATCTGCAGGTTGGAGAGGCCACGAAAAGCCCCGTCTGCGATAAAGCTCACACGGTTGTTTCCAATAAGGAGCTCACCCAGTAAGCCTAAACCAACAAAGCTGGATTCTTCAAGCCTGGACAGATGGTTCGAGGACAAGTTGCTGCAAGACGGACAGAAAGTCACAAAAGAAGGTTAGAACAGCGGCAGACGAGACTTTACACTCGTAGCGAACTGTAAAAGACTTCAGGCTGTTCAGAGAAGGCCCTCACAAGAATGGAGAAATCTCATTTCAGCTGGCGACTAACACGTGAACAGCATTCGCGAGGGAGTCTCCAAAATATCTTTAAATGTTGATTCTCAGTTCGACGTCTCAACTTTAGCTTTTAGCAACAGTTTTGCTCATTTTAACTTTTGTTCCACTAGTTTTAAGTTTACAAACTGAACTGCCGATTCAGCATTTACACAGAAAACATTTGTGTAGTTTTCTTCATTTTGTCAAAACCACTCTTTTTTTCTCCTTCATGTCACTCCTTTCATTTGTAAATTAACAAATTTTAACATTGATTAATTTACCGTATTTTCCGGACTATAGGTCGCGGCTTTTTATCATTTTTGCATGCCCTGCGACCTATAGTCAGGTCGACCTATTTATGGCTTTTTATAAAATAAGCTGATTTGTAATCATTTATTAACAAAAATTAAACTGAGACACACTCTTACAATAATGTCAGCTAACAAATATATTTTTAGGTGTTTATCCTGCTAAAATTATTCATTTATTAAAGAAAAGTTCAGCTCAGACACATATTTGCTATAATTTTTATCAAACAAATAATTGTTTTTAAGTGTTAATCTTCTTAAAAGCCTTGCTGTGCGCTCCTGTGGCAGACATTTGCAGCAGAGCTAAACACGGTCCACATTCTGATGTAGGTGCGACCTATAATATGGATTTTTCCAATTCTTTGACAATAATTGGACAATGCGACCTATATTCAGGTGCGACCAATAGTCCGAAAAATACGGTAATAAATTAAATACTCGCCTCTTGTTTGGCTAAAGTTATCAGTCTCAGAGAGATCATTTTGTGATTAACGCAAGACTAAAGAGAAGAAAACCAACTGAAAACACTCCGTTCTTCTACAAGAAGCACTCGGATGAGATCAGATCAGATCTCTGGACACGTTCACGGCCTACAGGCGGCTTTGATTACTCTCAGGTTCATCTGATAAAAGCAAGGCAGAAAACACACACATCAAAACCAATGTCCCGGTGAAAAACACGCCACACACGGTAAACACTGAGCTGCCCACTGCTGGAAACAGACACAACAAAGGAAACTGAATCAGCCCCCAGAGACCAGGTTGAGAAATCAGTCCAATGTGTGCAAATAAATAAATAAAAATTTGAAATACGCTCTTTCTTATGAGAAATGGAGGAAGTGTTGGGAGTTCTGGGTGTGAATGACACGTGAGAAGGGAATACAAGCGACGGAGGTGGGTACGGGATTGATTTTTTATTTTTATTTTTTTATTAAATTCATTCATTTCAAATAAAAAAAACACAAGAAAATTATTTACAAAATCACATTATAAAACAAAAGAATACATGAACTGAAAGGAGGCAGAAGAAGAAAAAAATCGTGTTATATCTGCCCCTTCAAACAAAATTAATTCAAACAATCAATTCAAATAGCAATCGCATATAAAAAAATATAAGATATTAAATGATTTCTCACACAATACCATATATAGTAATTTGCATACAAACCAATTTATGAATATTTGTTCAGAAATTTTGTTTTAATCATTTTCTTAAATATAGATATTGACTTTGCAATTTTAATATCAAGTTCCAAACCATTCCACAGACCTATTCCCTGTACTAAAGTAGACCTACTCTTTAAACTAGTTCTGTATTTTGGCATAACAAAAATATATGTTCCCTTGAGATTGTAAGTACTAGTCCTTTTTACAAAAAGCGTTTGGATAATGTGAAATTCTGAGCTTTGTACAATAATAAAAGAATATTATAGTCAACCAAATCATAAAACTTCAGCAACTTCAATTCGTAAAACAAAACATTTGATGGATGACAGTAATGTTTTCTTGTAATAATTCTTATGGCTCTTTTCTGTAAAATAAAAATAGGCTCACAGTTTTGCACGCTGTACCCCAAACATCTACAGTATATTAAGTGCGGGAGTATAATTGTATTATATAACAAATACAGTGCTTTATCATTTAGTAAATCTCTAACTCTATACTGTATAGCACTGCAATAGACCTAGATATTTTAGTTTTTACTAAATGTATGTGTTGTTTCCATGACAGCTTATCATCAATAATTACACCCAAAAACGTCACCTCCCTTACCCTGCATATCTCAAAACCTTCAATCTTAAAAGGAACATCAACATTTATCTTTTTCTTACTAAATATCATATAATTGGTTTTATCTAGATTTAACGATAACATATTTAACTTAAACCAACATTGTATTTTTACAAACTCAAAATTTATCAACTCAATCATTTGCTTCAAGTTTTTACCCGAACAAAAGAAAGTAGTGTCATCAGCAAAAAGAATACATTTAAGGACACTGGACACCTTCAATAAATCATTTACATATAAAATAAACAACTTAGGTCCAAGCACAGAGCCCTGTGGTACTCCAGATAATACATTACTCAATTAGATATTGGTTGGGGAGAGGAACGTAAAAACACATGGACTTACAGTTTGTTCAGTTTCTGGCAGCATTCCCAGGTGTCGGGCTGGATCCTGCTGATGGAGTTGTGTCCAAGGTGGAGCTGCTGCAGAGACTCGAGGCCGTACAGCCAACCCTTATTCACCTCCGTCAGGTTGTTGTAGTCCACCTCCCTGCAGGCAGCACAAGCACGGGGACTCCTTTGTACCGCGTTTGACCGCCTTCAGAAACAACCGACCAAACGAGCGTCACTTACAGGACTTCCATGTTGCGGAGGCCAAAGAAAGCTCCGTCCAACAGGTGTCGGAGGCCGTTTCTCTGTATCTTCAGGGAGCGAAGGGCGACCATGTCTTGAAACGTCAAACCCTCCAACCAGCGAATCCGGTTTCTACTCAGATCTCTGGAACACACACAGATAGTTTAGGATCAGTTTAAACAGGACACGACAGCTCTATTGGCTCTTCATGGACGTCACCGTTATTGACCTACCGTATTCTTCGGCCTATAAGTCGCAGTTTTTTTGCATAATTTGCACGCCCTGTGACTTGTACGCCAAAGTGACGTATTTATGGATTTTTTTTTCTCCATATTTATAAAACAATTTTTGTCTGATCTGACCATTTTCATTCATTCTGACTAAAAATATTGAACATTACCGTTTTCAGCTACCGTATTCGTTGGTGTATAATACGCGTTTTTTTTACTCATTTGAATGTCCTGCGTATTAAACACCGAAGCGTATCATCTATGGATTTTTTCCCATATTTTTAGACCCATTTTTCGCTCTGATTCGCCGTTTTTCATTTTGGGCAAAAATGGTGCAGTACCAGTTTCGGCCGCTATGGGCGCTATGGGCAGCAGCAGAGGACTCAGAGAGTGAAGAGGAAGAGGAGGGCCACTTCCAGACCGTTTCTAGCTCATGTGTCCGAAAAAAGCCTCCTCTGGTCGGACTGACTCTGTCGCTGCCCGCCCCCTGCTCTGGATGTAGCTGCATTTAGCTGTGAGGTTCGCTGTTTTTGTTTGCAAGATACCGTAACTCATAAACCACACCGCAGATTTTTAAATCCAGCTGATTTCACATTTGGTTAAGCTCAGGAGCCCGTCTGCTATAAAGTCAGCTAAGAAATATATTTTTTCTCGCAAAGAAATAATAGTTTTTACCGTGTTTCCTTGTGAAGTTCTTCATACTCGCTCGCTTCTGTCGCCGCCATTTTAAGCAGGGCAAATGAGGCGCTGAGGCGTCACGTAGCGATGACGCATAATAGATGCGTATTAAACATCGAAGCGTATTATGTATGGTTTTTTCTGGTTTATTTCCAATAATTGGTCAAAGCGTATTATAGACCGGAGCGTATAATACAACGGCGAATACGGTACTAGATGGCAGTCGAGTTGTATGGCATGCCGTTGTGTCATGTAATAGTTATAAGTGGCTATGTTTCTAGTTATAATGTACAGGTAGTCCTCGACTTACGACGTTTCGAGGTTACGACACGCATCTCCATAAAAAATTAAATAAAAATACAAATTTTTTTGAAAAAGCCGAGAGTTCCGAGTTCCTTCCGGTTTTGACGGCAGAAGCAGCGAGCACTTGCCCGGCGGAGGGATACAGAGCTGGACCCAGGCGGAGGTCCAGAGAGCAGGAGGCTGGGTTTGGACGAAGCGAGTCTGATCAGCGGTTGCTGCCGTCGGACACGTGCGTTAATAATGCTGGGTGCACATCCTGGAAGTGCCAGAGCTCCAGTTTGGACCGGCAGACCGACGAGGAGGGACGAGCTAACATGCTAACAGACCTTACTGTAAAGCTCTGGACCGCGCGAAGCAATGGAAAAGTACAGGCAGCTGCAGCGCTTGGAGGAGCAACGAGCTAACATGCTAACAGACGGAAGAAGGCTTCACCAGTTCCCAGTAGGAACTCTTTTTTCCTTCATTATGGCTCCAAATGTATGTGTTTTTTGATAATTACCGTATGTAGGGTACTGGGTTAGGATAGGCTAAGTGCTTGGTAAAATACAGTTCTGTACGTATGAGGTGCAGTTTGGACGTATGTTTTGAGTTACGTCGAAATTCGCTTTACGACGTCACGTAGGAACGGAACTCCGTCGTAAGTCGGGGACTACCTGTATTTAATGTTTTATTGGAACAGAGTTTGTGTTTCTACATGGATGTTGGTCTCCTGAGGCTGCCGAGTGCATCGGTCCACTTGAGTCGAGTAAATCCTTGGACCGTGTCCACCAATCAGGTGGACCGGTGCCGTTAAGACCGACGTCGTTCGGTTTAGAAAACAGCGACAAACTAAATGCAGTGTCACCATTAGCCCAGCCTTTACGAAGTCCTCTGCACTTCATACTTTGTGATCAATGTCAGAATAAAGATCACTTCAAAGTTGACCAGATTATACGTTTTAATATTTAATATTTCCACCAGTAAGACTGGACCTAAATTATTAAATCAAGTTTATTGGATTAAAATCACGTGTGACCAAAAATGCAACAATCGCTAAAAAATAGGGATGCACCGATCCACATTTCTTACTTCCGATCCGATCCAATACTTAACTCTGGGTATCGGCCGATACCGATCCAGTTCCGATATCACCATCACAGATTTTATATGAGGCTGTAATAATGAATTTTTTGAACTGAGACTATTCTGTGACTACCGTCTTAACATTGTGTGAGTTAAACCCAATGAAGACACTCTGGGCCTCACAACAGGAAACACCCAAACTTTAACAGCACACAAGAGGCAGGTCTATATCACATACGTCCTTCTCACTCATGGTGCAGCTGGAAAACTAAAATACCGCTAAGCATTATGGGAAAGACAACAAAATCCACTCTGTAGCGGTTAAGGAGAGTGGACTGTGTTGTCTTTCCCATAATGCTTAGCGGTATTTTAGTTTTCCAGCTGCACCATGCACATAATGCACGCTAAGCATTATGGGAAAGACAACACAGCCCACTCCCCTTAACCGCTACGGAGTGGATTTTGTTGTCTTTCCCATAATGCTTAGCTATATTTTAGTTTTCAAGCTGCACCATGAGTGAGAAGGATGTCTGTGATATAGACCTGCCTCTTGTGTGCTGTTAAAGTTTGGGTGTTTCCTGTTGTGAGGCTCAGAGTTTCTTCATTGGGTTTAACTCACACAATGTTAAGACAGAAGTCACAGAATATCATGGAACACAAGTGCTCTTCGAAGCCGGATCGGAAATATCGGCAGGTTGGATTGGAAAATCCGATACTTAAATTATGCTGGTATCGGATTCCGATACCGATACTGGATCGGATCGGCCCCATCCCTAATAAAAAACATAAGAGTAAGAGCGTACAGGTGCTGGAGGTTAGGCAGCTCGAAGTTCTTGGTCTGGATGGTGGAGATGCGGTTCCGGTTGAGCTGAAGAACCTGCAGGGTGCCGGACAGGCCGCTGAAGCAACGGCTCTCCAGTGACGAGATACGGTTGTTGTTGAGGAACCTGAAGAAACGCAGAATAGATTTGAATTAAAAACCAAACGTTTCTTTCAATATTATTTTTGACTAATCCTCACATGCTCTTGAGCGGCAGGGCAGGGAAGGAGCCGGCTTTGATTTCCGTGATTTTGTTGTTGCTGAGGTCCAGCGTTTGGAGGGCGAGGAAGGATCCGAGGCGCTCCTCAGAAATCCCGGTGATCCTGTTGTTTGCTCTGAAAACACAAGACGCCGTCGCTCTAATGAATTACTAAAACACCAGATGTTTGACTAAAACACCAGATATTTGACTAGCGGTGCACGGCGGCTTCACGTTCCCAGATACGCAGAACAGCCAAGTCCCTAAATTAGACTGTGGCGTGAAAAAAGACGACAAACTCTCACGCGCTCGTACCACCCAACAAGAAACTCTGTTGTCACTTCTTTCTCAAACCGTTCAATATGATTAATGTCACATCTTGTCACGTACAAAAAAAAAGCTTCAGGTTTAGCGATGTGTTATTTGTTTATAAGGTAATTACCAACAAGGTATTTAAAAGCATAACCCCCCAATTAGTTGGTTGATGAATACCATTCCCTCAGTGAAAGCATGCCTCGGCAGAGGCCAGCAATTTCCTGAGCTGCACGCCTCCTAAATTGCAGTGCAGGGACTGCGAGGCGTACAGTGCCCTCTTTGTGCGCAGGGGTTCAGCAGAGGAGGCGGGGGTCCATCCAGTCCACCAGACTACAGGCCCTGGTTTCAGTATTCATTGCAGAGGTAGTCCCTCCTCCAGCTACACCGGGCTGACCACACATTTGTTTTGATAAAAAGCAAGAAAAAAAACAGCAGAGAGATAAGAAAGCTTGAATTTAAAATTACCGTATTTTCCGGACTATAGGTCGCAGCTTTTTATAATTTTTTCATGGCCTGCGACCTCTAGTCAGGTGCGACCTATATGTGGCTTTTTCTAAAATAAGCTGATAAGCGACATCCCACTACTCCTACGTTCAAGACTCTATGGCTCAGTGATACGTCCCGTGCTGTTGTATGGCGCAGAAACATGGCCAAGGACAACAAAACTCAAACAGCAACTTCACCAAACCGACATGAAAATGCTCCGATGGATGCAACGCATTAGTCTTAAAGATCACATCCAATCGACCGACATCCTGCGTCGAGCTGACTTATGTGCGATTAAGGACGCATGCCGGCGACACCGTTTGCGGTGGTTCGGTCATGTTAAACGAAGTGAAAACAGTGCTATACTTGCTATTGAAAACCTTGAAGTACCTGGCACCCGTCTCAAAGGCCGTCTGAAAAAGACCTGGGCGCAAACGATTCAACAAGATCTGAAAGTGTTGAACCTCAATGAACTGGACGCAACTGACCGCCTAATCTGGCGTCAAAAACTTGGAGACAAAGATGTAGCGTCCCACCCCGGAATCGGGAAAACGGACGTTAAACGAAGATAGATAGATAGATAAGCTGATTTGTAATCATTTATTAACAAAAATTAAACTGAGACACTCTTACAATAATGTCAGCTAACAAATATATTTTTTAGGTGTTTATCCTGCTGAAATGATTAATTTATTAAAGAAAAGTTCGGCTCAGACACATATTTGCTATAATTTTTATCAAACTATTAATTGTTTTTAAGTGTTAATCTTCTTAAAAGCCTTGCTGTGCGCTCCTGTGGAAGAGACATTTGCAGCAGAGCTAAACACTCGGTCCACATTTTGACGTAGGTGCGACCTATATATGGATTTTTCCAGTTCTTTGGCAAAAATTGGACAATGCGACCTATACTCGGGTGCGACCTATAGTCCGAAAAATACGGTAGTGTTCACTGCCTGAATTCATCCCTAATAGTGAGAACGCTTCTGAAACATTCACTCTACTGTGATCCATTTTTCTTCTGTACGTTTCTCATTCCACAATTTTCTATCTATTTCAATAAGTCAAAAATCAAAACTTTTTCAGGACAATCCTGCTATAACTTTTGGTATTGATGCAGCTTTAGCTTTTTGAAATATTTAGCCTCTTCTGCCATTTTTTTTCTCGTAGAAAATGAACTGAGCTCATTTTCCATTCTTCAAATCTTTAGATCTGTTTACAAACTTTCTCTGCTCCTTTCACATTTTGCTCTGCTTCAGCTTCTTTCAGCTTCCTTGTGCAAATGTAAATTTTTTCCAGCTACTTTCAGCTGATTTTCAGCTGTTTTGTGCTCCTTTCAGATTCTTTATACTAACTACAATATGTTTGTGCTTCTTCTAACTTCTTTCGCTAATTTCAGCTTGTATATGGTAAATGGAGCTTATATAGCGCTTTCCAGCCCCCTATGAGGGGCCCCAAAGCGCTTCACAGTACCAGCCATCCACCCATTCATACACACATTCATACACCGGTAGCGGTGGTCTGCCATGCAAGGCGCTGCCAGTCCTACTGGGAGCAACTCGGGGTTAAGTGTCTTGCCCAGGGACACAACGAGGTATGCCGTGACCGGGGATCGAACCCCGGACCTTCCGGTCCTGAGCCGGCTGCCCTGCCTCTACACCATCTCGGACCCTCCTTTCAGCTGATTTCTGCAAGTTTGAGCATTTTCAGCTACTATTTTATGCTAATTTTAGCCTTTTCAGCTAATTCTACATTTTTGTACATCCATTTCAACTTTTTTCAGCCTAATTTATCAAAAATGTGCTCTCTCTACTTCCTTCTGTTAATTTAAGCTTCTTTCTGCCTTTTAGCTACTTTTCAGTTGTTTTTTGCTTATTTAAACTTATTTCGGATAATTTCCACTTTTTGTGCAAATTTCTGCTTCTTTTAGCGTTACTGCGCAAACTAATCGTCTCTTTCTACTTTCTTCTGCTAATTTATGCTTGTTCTACATTTTCAGCTACATTTTTAGCATTGTTTAGCTAATTTCAGCAGTTTTCAGATAAATTCAAGTTTTTCATTGCAATTTTTGCTACATCCAACCTAATTAACTTCTTTATGGTTCAGCTTATTACGCTATTTTCAACTTTTTTCTACTAGTTTCAGCTTTTTCTACAAGCCCAAAACCAGAAAAGTTGGCACGTTGTGCAAATCGCAAATAAAAACAGAATACAATGACTTGCAAATCTTTTTCAACCCATATTCAACTGAATAGAATGCAAAGACAATATATTTAATGTTCGAACGGAGAAACTTTATTTTGTTTTGCAAATAACCATTAACTTAGAATTCAATGGCAGCAACACATTGCAAAAAAGTTGGCACAGGGACATATTTACCACTGTGTTACATCGCCTTTCCTTTTAACAACACTCAGTAAACGTTTGGGAACTGAGGAGACCAATTTTTGAAGCTTTTCAGGTGGAATTCTTCCCCATTCTTGCTTGATGTACAGCTTAAGTTGTTCAACAGTCCGGGGTCTCCGTTGTCGTATTTTACGTTTCATAATGCGCCACACATTTTCAATGGGGGACAGGTCTGGACTGCAGGCAGGCCAGGGGAGGACCCGCACTCTTTTGCTACGAAGCCACGCTGTTGTAACACGTGCAGAATGTGGCTTGGCATTGTCTTGCTGAAATAAGCTGGGGCGTCCATGAAAAAGACGTCGCTTGGATGGCAGCATATGTTGCTCCAAAACCTGTATGTACCTTTCAGCATTAATGGTGCCTTCACAGATGTGTAAGTTACCCATGCCTTGGGCACTAATGCACCCCCATACCATCACAGATGCTGGCTTTTGAACTTTGCGCCTATAACAGTCCTGATGGTTCTTTTCCTCTTTGGTCCGTAAGACACGACGTCCACAGTTTCCAAAGACAATTTGAAATGTGGACTCATCAGACCACAGAACACTTTTCCACTTTGCATCAGTCCATCTCAGATGAGCTCGGGCCCAGCAAAGCCGGCGGCGTTTCTGGATCTTGTTGATGAATGGCTTTTGCTTTGCATAGTAGAGCTTTAACTTGCACTTACAGATGTAGCGACGAACTGTAGTTACTGACAGTGGTTTTCTGAAGTATTCCTGAGCCCATGTGGTGATATCTTTTACACACTGATGTCGGTTTTTGATGCAGTACCGCCTGAGGGATCGAAGGTCACGGGCATTCAATGTTGGTTTTCGGCCTTGCCCCTTACGTGTAGTGATTTCTCCAGATTCTCTGAACCTTTTGATGATATTACGGACCGTAGATGGTGAAATTCCTAAATTCCTTGCAATAGCTCGTTGAGAAAAGTTGTTCTTGAACTGTTCGACAATTTGCCCACGCATTTGTTCACAGAGTGGTGACCCTCGCCCCATCCTTCTATGTGGATGACTGAGCATGTCAAGGAAGCTGCTTTTATACCCAATCATGGCACCCACCTGTTCCCAATTTGCATGTTCACCTGTGGGATATTCCAAATAAGTGTTTGATGAGCATTCCTCAAATTTCTCTGTCTTCTTTGTCACTTGTGCCAGCTTTTTTGAAACATGTTGCAGGCATCAAATTCCAAATGAGCTAATAATTGCAAAAAATAACAAAGTTTACCAGTTCGAACGTTAAGTATGTGGTCTTTGCAGTGTGTTCAATTGAATATAGGTTGAAAAAGATTTGCAAGTCATTGTATTCTGTTTTTATTTGCGATTTCCACAACGTGCCAACTTTTCTGGTTTTGGGCTTGTACAATTTCAACTACTATTTAGCTGTTTTATGCTACTTTGAGCCTTTTCAGCTAACACCCGGTACTACTTTTTTAAGCTCATTTCAGCTCTTTCTACTTCATTCTGGTAGTTTTGCTTCTTTCTGCCTTTTTAGCTTTTTTTTCTTTGGTTGCCAATTTCAGTTTTTTAAGCTAATTTCATACTTTTTTTGGCTAATTTCTGCTTATTTATACCTAATTCAGCAAAAATGTGTTGTTCTACTTTCATCTGCTAATAAAGGCTTGTACTTTAATTTCAGCTACATTTCAGCATGCGTTTTTAAGCTAATTTCAGCTGTTTTTCAGCAAGTTCTTCAGCAATAAGCATTCACACTGCATTTTCCCAGGAAATGCAGTTTCTCTATTTGGATGTGCATCACAGGCAGCTTCATAAGTGGCAGGTAAATAATTAACAAGTGCTTGTATTGCTTGTTCCCACATCAGTATTCAAATCAGGTGTACTTAAAAACTGTCTCTTTTCTCACCAGCACTCCCAACAGCCTCCAGTGAATGTAGCTTTAACTTCTACACCAGCGTTGTCACATATTCAGAGAACTGTGTGCTCACGCTGACCCATTTTCCACACTGTTTCAATATTTGTACATATATTTCCATGGAAACAGTTGTTGACGTCCTGGAAGTGCCAAAAGTTTTTGTAAGTGAGGAAGATTTACTGGTCAACAAAGAGTGACAAATTGGGAGAACTGTAGCGTGAGAATTGAACTGGCCTAAATTTAAAGGCCGTAGTAAGACATTACATCAACGTCTGCTATGAAAGTGGTATGAGCGGGCCTTTTGTTTCCACGCACCACAACCCCCAGGTGAAGACAAAAGGGCTACGCAGCACCTGTGTCTCAGTTTTCATGTTTTTCCCACTGGTTGCTGAGAGGTGAGAAAGCAGCAATCCTTCCAGATTTTCTCAGAAAAATGCCAGAAAGGTTATGATGATTGACTCGCAGGTGGAATTTTTAGATGGTAACAAATAATTGTTTATTAATACTAATAGGTTTAGCAAAACGATTTACATCCTCCATTTCTCAAACCAATCTTCTGGCCTCTTTTGCCAAACAGTTTTTGGAGGAACCCCTTACTTGTGTTGTGGAGCGGTCTTGACATGGACCGCTACCCATAAAATGGTAGGACATCTTTCAATATAAATCCTGCAGCCAGCTGGTTGATTTGACCGTCTGTCATAACTCCAGAACAACCTTGAGCTGCATCACCTTTATCCTCGACCATTTCAGCGGTCACTCTTGGCTTGGTTGAAAAGTGACAGTCCTAAAACTAAACGTTCCAATAGTTGTGACAAAAAAAAAATTTATTGAGAAAATACATCTATACTGCAAATCTGTTCACTAGTGATGCTCAAAGTAATATGTTTCATGTGCGCCCCTGAGTTTAGAGCGCCAAAGAGTCCCATCCCTTTACACTCTTCCTGCATCACAGTGAGCTAAGACACCGCTAACTCGGTAAGGCTAAAGGTTATGGGAGGAGTCAAAATGGGATCTGGCCTTAGCATCTGAACATCAACAATGTCACTCTGATGTTTTGCAGTTAACTTCATTTGTTAGCATTGTTGCCTTGCCGTAGCTCTGTTAGCAATGTTGTTTGCAGTTAATGTTGCTCACAGTTAGCAATGCTAGCATTCTTAGCACGTTGCCTGCAGTTAGCACTGTTTCTTCGCAGTTGGTACTGTTAGCACTGTTGTCTTGATGCTCGTAATGTTAGTATGATTGCATTACAGTTAGTAATGTTAGACTGTTGCTTCACAGTTACTAATGCTGTTAGCATTGTTAGCACTGATGCTAGTAATTTTAGCGTGACTGCATTACAGTTAGTAATGTTAGCACTGTTGCCTCACAGTTACTAGTGCTGTTAGCGATGTTAGCACTGATGCTAGTAATTTTAGCGTGATTGCATTACAGTTAGTAATGTTAGCACTGTTGCCTCACAGTTACTAATGCTGTTAGCATTGTTAGCACTGATGCTAGTAATTTTAGCATGATTGCATTACAGTTAGTAATGTTAGCACTGTTGCCTCACAGTTACTAGTGCTGTTAGCGATGTTAGCACTGATGCTAGTAATTTTAGCGTGATTGCATTACAGTTAGTAATGTTAGATGCCTCACAGTTACTAGTGCTGTTAGCGTTGTTAGCACTGTTGTTTTGACGCTAGTAATGTTAGCATGATTGTGTTACGCCAAAATTACACCACACGCGTTACGGCTCCGCCCCGCTCCGGTCCGACCTCCGCAGCAAATACGCACCCATTATAATCAATGACAGAATTTACACTGGCTCCGCACGGCGGCAGCGAGCTGCGGAGAGCGGACGGCAGTCCGTCAAAATTAGAAATTTTTCTATTTCTGCCGGACGCCGGAGCTGTGCGGAGGCACCAACAGGAAAAGGAACGAGCACAACTTCCGTATTTACAAAATAAAATCACCACGGGCGGACTAATCCTAGCTCTATACGGATTTATTTGTACAAAAATGCTGTCAAACTATCATTTATGACTACGCCTACAAACGCAATACAAGAAATAAATAAATAAATAAAGTATTTTATTCTGAAATGTAATACATCACTTCCTGTTGCTCAAACCATGTCCTGTCGCTCATTTACGAGAGAAGATCAAGGCAGCAGTCTCTACTGTTGTTCTCCTTCTTCCACCGAATGAATTGTTTTGTTCTGACTTACTTATTTATCACTTGATTTATCGCGCGATCCCGCAAATCCCGCGCATGCGTCTAGGAGCGGCGCATGCAGGCGGACCTGAGCTGAGCGGAGGAAGTGGAAACTGGAGTTTGAGACGCTCAGCTGCGACCTGTGGAGCGGAGCGGACCGTACGTAGTGTAATTTTGGGGTTACAGTACAGTGTTGTCTCATGGTTACTAGCGCTGTTAGCATTGTTGCCTTGCATTTAGAAACTTTGCCTTCCAGTTAGCTCTTATGCTTTGCAGTTAGCATTGATAGTTTTGCTGCCTTGTTGTTAGCACTGTTGCTATGCAGTTAGTACATTAAGCACTGTTAGCATTGTTAGCACCATTGCCTTGCTGCTTGGCAAGCACTGTTAGCACTTAGCTTACAGTTAGTGCTGTTGGCACTGCTGCCTTGTTTTTGCAACTGTTACCTTCTTGTTAGCACACTAATATATTTCCGTTAGCATTGTTGCTCTGCAGCGAGAGTCTTGGGTTTGAAACTCTGGAGGAGTCTTTCTCTGTGGAGTTTGCTCGTTCTTTCCATCCATGAGTGAGTTTTCACAAGATCAGATATCTATTTCCCTCACACAGCTAAAACATGCATATTCTATTAACTCAACCTACTGCTGTCTGTGTGTGTATGAATAATTGTCTGTGTAGCCTTGCGATGAGCTGGTGAGCGGTCCAGGGGCCACCACCTTGCACCCAGTGACTGCTGGAGATAGACACCAGCTCCCAGTGACCCCGTGTGGGATCAAGAGGGTTTAGAAATGGATGGAATCTGTATTTGTTGACAAACCAACACAACTAGTACACAAAACTAATACTGGTCTTGTTATGCTGAGGAAACAGTAACCACAGATTACAATGACATACATACAGTAAATATCACGCTCTTTCTGGTTAATTAATACAAATCTGTTACCTGACTGAACCTTCAGCTCCCGGGCTTTTTACACCAGCATGATTAGCTTCACACAAGCTTGTACCAGCCAGAACCCCCATCATAGCTCCACAGCCTCGAACACTTTCAAGCTGACCTCACAAACCGTATTAAATGGTGGGTAGTTTTTAGTGGTATGCATTTTTCAGAAAGCTATGTCAACTAAGCAGCAAATAATTTCAAAAGAGCACGTTTTTCAAAAGGAAAGTTTTTTTTTTTTTAACCGTCTCGCTCGTGGTGCATCTGTCTGTGTGTGTGTGTGTGTGTGTGTGGTATTTCCTAATGGAAAAAAGAACAAGAGTTCTGAGATGCAATCTGATGACTCCTCCTCGCCGCCGCAGCGCCTGTAATGAAAAACAGCGCTGCGTTGTTTTTAATTTTTGTTTGTTGAGTAATAGCCTTCTCACATACACGGCTTAACACATCAGCTAACAATCTTGATCACAATTTACATTGATCAGTTCACATCCTAATAAACCGATCCATCTAAATTGAACTCTTATGTGAAGTACAAATAATGCGTCTGGATCTATTATTAAAAATAATAATAATAATAATCTGGAGCTACCTGACTAAACATTAACTGGAATAATCAAAAGCAGCTAAACCAGCGATGAACAGTTTGTGAAAGCAGTGGACTTTATTGTGCATATGTATTCTGTAAACATCACAGATTATTGTCTGGATGTTTATGAAGCATTCACACTGTTGTGATCCATTTTTCTTCTGTTGTTCAGCATCTTTGCCGTTCCACAATTTTTGTGCTATTTCAACAAACCATAAATCAAAACTTTCAGCTCTTTCAGGACAATCCTGCTATGACTTTTGGTGTTGGTGCTGCTTTAGCTTTTTGAAATATTTAGCCTTTTCTGACACTTTTATCTCATAGAAAATGAATTGAGCTCATTTTTCATCCTTCAGATCTTTAGATCAGTTTACAAACTTTTACTGCTCCTTTCACTTTTTGTTCTGGTCCAGATTATTTCAGCTTCTGCAAATAAAAAAATCAGCTAATTTCAGCTGTTTTTTTCATTTCAGTTGTTTTGTGTTCCTTTCAGATTCTTTCTGCTAACTACAACATTTTGGTGCCTCTTCTAACTTCTTGCTCTTTATCCTTTCAACCTATTTATACAAGTTTCAGCTTTATCTGCTATTTCAGCTACTATTTAGCTGTTTTATGCTAATTTTAGTTTTTTTTTTCAGCCACGGTAATTTCAGTTTTTTCGCACTCCTTTCAACCCGTTTCAGCCTAGTTCAGCAAAAAAATATGCTCTCTCCACTTCCTTCTGGTAATTTAAGCTCATTTCTGCCTTTTAAGCTAATTTTCAGTTGGTTTCGCTTATTTCAGCTTTTTTCAGATAATTTCCACTATTTTCTGCTTTTTTAGCCAAACTAGGCAGAAGTGGTCTTTCTGCTTTATTCAACTACTGTAATTTTTTTTCTAACTTTTCAGCTACATTTTCAACATTATTTTAGCTAATTTCTGCTGTTTTCAGATAAATACAAGTTTTCATGGTCATTTTTGCTACTTTCAACCTACGGTAATTAACTTCATTCTACTAATTTCAGCTTGTTATGCTCCTTTCAGCTTTTTTCTTCTAGTTTCAGCCTTTGCTGCTCTTTCAGGTACTATTTAGCTATTTTTATGCTGTTGTTAGTTTTTCAGGAAATTCCACATTTATTAAGCTAATTTAATCTCCTTCCTACTCCTTCTGGTAGTTGAAGCTTCTTTCTGCCTTTTCAGCTATTTTATTTTTCCAATTTCAGATTTTTTTTTGCTAATTTTGTAATTTCTGTGCTCATTTCTGCTCAATTGGATTCAGCAAATATGTGTTCTTTCTGCTTTCTTCTTCTAAATTAGTGTTGTTCTTCCATTTCAGCCACATTTTCAGCTGTTTTTCAGCAAGCTTTTCTGTGACACTGCATTTTCACAGGAAAGGCAATTTCTCTAGTTATAATTGCTCCTGTTTGGTTTGAAGTTCACTTCTTCAACAACATTCTTATTTCTGCTGAAATACCAAGAGGTCCTTCTCTGCCTAATCAAACCTGGGATCTCTGCACTCGTTTGTTGAACCTTCCTTGAACACAGGCGGGGGATTAGACGGCAGTGGGGTTCACCCCCTCCCCAAATTCCTGGGAAATTGTTCAATTAATTAAGATGATCACGACTCAATTACAACCAGCTGCAGGGTTATTGCCGTTTGTTTTTACTCGAAGCTGCGAGGTCAGAGGAGTCGGGGAGCGCTGCCGCTATGTCTGACTGGCTGTTTGAATAAGTGGTATTTGATACCCTGAGGCCTTTTTTTCAACAAAAAAAAAAGAACTTCAACTTGGAGAAACTAAAGGAGGGAGAGAAATTCTGGAAAAATGTTTCACTGGAAAATAATAATTGCACTGTGCTGATGACATGAGGGAAAAAAAGGGGGATTACCATTGATGATAGCAAGTGAGAAGAGCCATTTCTCTTATCCTCTCTCACAGCTTCAACTAATTTCAGAGTAATTCAACATTTGCACCAAAAGTTTAATATAATTTTACTGTTTTCTGTGAAAGGTTCAACAAATGTAGATGCATTTTAGAGTAAGGTAAATTATTTGTCGCAAAAAGGTAAGCAAATACCTTTGTTTTACCGCGACCTTAAAGAAAAGAAAGCAAGGAAAGAAGGAAGGTTTAGCCACTCAAAACTGTCAAATGTCAAGCAGCTTTTAAAAAAAAATCTTTTGCAAAATAGCACCATGAGTCAATGTTGTTTTAGCTTTTTAGAGAATTAGTATGATAAAACTAGAATCTTTTTCTGGTTGGGGTGGAAGTTAAAAGGTGCTATGCTCCCTTGTGGGGGTGAGTCTTTGCCTCAAGTGGAGGTGTTCAAAGATCCACGAGTTTCGTTAATGAATAATGGCAGGGTGGATGATGGCCTAATGCATTGGGCCCTCAATTGCAGTGATGAGAATGTTGCTTTGGTCTGCTGTGGTGAAAGAGGAGCTTATCAAAAAAGCAAAACTCCAGATTTACTGGTCCATCTAAAGGGCGAGATACACTCGAGCGTTCTCACGATACGCCTATACGCAACGTACATACGTCAAGGCAAAAGCGTAGCCCCGCGTAGCCCCTCAGGGCATGTACGCGCAAAGCTTTTTTTTTACGTCCGCGTGCGCGATGCGCGGTGTCTGACCATAAACTTCCCGGCGCCGGACTGTTTTGTATGTTACACAAATGAAATAAATTCCCCTTCTTTATCGCTGATCGGGCCTTTTCTTTTGTTTTTTTGCCTAAAGTCAAGTAACCACTTCTTCCTCCGTTCACTCGATGAATGAAATGAATGAATTCAGGTCCTACCTGGGTGCGCGATGTTTTAAATATCCCTGGTGGGCTGTGTGCTGCAGGAAAAGCACTCCCTGTTATTATTTTTATTTCTGAGAGAACTTTTTATAACATATATAGTAGAAACACCGCATCAGAACACCGCCGCGGTCTTCAGCGAGCTACATGAGCTGACTGAAAGCTGTCAATCATTTCAGTAGGCGTGTCAGCAAGTGACCAATCAGCGAGCTCAGTTGAGTCCCCTCCGTGCGCAGCTGCTCATATTACAACAAGGAGAACGCGAGCGTTTGAAAGCTGATAGTTTCTGAAGTATAGCAGCAAAACATACGCACAAAATGCGCGCGTAGAGTGGCGTACCTGAGGACGCTCAGGTGTATCTCGGCCTTAAGTTCCAGCCTTCACCTATGGCCATCACATCTGGATCGTGAATAAAAGAAGATCCCGGATACAAGCGGATGAAAGGAGCTTCTTCTAAAGAGTGATCAGGCTCGGCCTTAAGGCACTTCCACAACACACTTGAAGTCAGGACTAAGACTTCTTCTGGGTGTCTGTGAATTTTGAATTGACCGAGGTGGCATGGGGAAAATACATGTACAACCAAACCAACACCTTTGTGCCACCAGGTGAGGTAACAGATCCATAACAGTCAGCAAATGAAAAGATAAGACAACTTTGCAGTACAGTGATGATCTGTAATGCCACTAACAGAACCACACTGCTAACAGTACCATGCTGCTAACAAGACCATGTTGCTAAGAGAACCTCACTACCAACAGAACCACTCTGCTAATATGACTATGCTGCTAACAAAATCAAACAGCTAACAAGTATGCTGCTAAAAAAACTAATTGCTAACAGAAACACACTGCTAACAGTACTAATCTGCTAATGGGACCATGTTGCTATGAGAACCTCACTGCCAAAAGAACCAGTCTGCTAATATGACTATACTGCTAACAGAACCACACTGCAAACAGTACCAAGCTGCTAACAGGACCTTGTTGCTAACAGTACCATGCTAGTAAAAAAGCATCACCGCTAACAGTACCAAGCTGTTAACAGGACCATGTTGCTGTAGATGTATTTCTTTTTCACTTCTGGCGCCTTGCTTTTGTATTTTGTTGCATGCTTTGGTGTTTCTTGTTGTTGTTGTTTTTAGGCGAGTCGAGACAGTTCTTCTAGTCCTGAGCATTTCATGTTGACCTTGTGTTGACCTGCGTATGACAATAAACCTAAACCTAACATGATGGCGTACGGTCTGTGTGACCACCCAGCCATGGATTTAAAGCTTAAACATCAACAGTAAATGGACTGTACTTAGACGGTACCGGTACCTTTATATCTAATCAACATACTCGGAGCGCTTTACAACACAATCTGTGTCTTCATTTACCTCCACACACACCTTCATGCAGCACTCTACTACTGTACATCTCCAAAAACCTAATCTGAGCAAATCATTCTGTAGAGTAATATTTGTACACCGATGGGACACACATCTCAAACCCCCAACTCTCTCATTGGAGGACAACTGCTCTAACCACTCAGCCACAGCTGCCTCAAAACAGCAACAATAAACAGATTTATTACAGAAAAGAACCATGATGACGCACAGCAACATTGTTTTTAGTTAAAACTGAGTAACCAAACTGAGTTAATGTGTTCTGTTTTGAAAATGGTTTGATAGAAACGTCTTTCACACATTCAAAGCGCCTGTTGTTGTTCTTTAAGGGTCACTTTATTTCTGAAAACTCATATCTATGTGCACATAGCCGGCAACTCAAAGATGGACTGGCACTGATACTTGGCCATTTTGAGGAACTGTTTTGTGAACGTGCCTTTTTGAAGATTGAACGAGGAGCCCCATCAACCAGGAGTAGTTTGCTGCAGAGCCACTGCTCCTCTGCATCAAAACGTGTTGGTTGAAGTGTTTCAGACCATTGATGAGGATGCATCCTGAATGTCTCCCCATGGACCTATTTGTCTTATTTTGCTTTTTTCCCCCTTTTTTGGGGGGGGGGGGCAGCAGCTGTGGCTGAAGCCTGGTTTATACTTCTTGTCGCACGTCTTTTACCCCCCATTGAGTGAACCCAGCGATGACGTAATTGCGTGTGTGTCACCGACCGCATTGAGTGTTTATACTTCTAAAAGACGTGGGGATAATCCCTCCCTCTTCCCTCCCACTGCATACGTCACGCGCACTCCCACTGCATGTTTTATCAGGACAAACTGATTTAATATACAGTATTTTCTGGTGTATAGGTCGCAATGTCCAATTATCACCAATAGATTGGAAAAATCCCTAGATAGGTCGCACCTACGTTTAGCTCTGCTGCAAATGTCTGCCACAGGAGCGCACAGCAAGGCTTTTAAGAAGATTAACACTTAAAAACAATTATTTGTTTGATAAAAATTATAGCAAATATATGTCTGAGCTGAACTTTTCCTTAATAAATGAACGTAATTGTGAAATGAGCTGGATTTAAAAATTTGTTTCACCGAAAGTGATAACAAGCCATATATAGGTCGCACCTGAGTATAGGTCGCAGGTAGGGGTGTAACGAGATCTCGTTGTACGAGATCTCGTGATATTAAACTCCCGCGATATCTCTCGTTGAGAGGTAACGTTGTCTCGCGAGTCGCTAATGCTAGCAGAGCCCCTAGCAAGTCAGCGTCACGGACAGCATGGCTTCGCCGGATGAAGTTGCTATAGAAGACGCCCCAACTACTGATGGAGGGTCCCGGTGCCGCAGACGCCTCTACATTGATGGAGGGTCCCGGCGCTGCCGACGCTGCCCCGGATGTAAAGACACACTTGTGTAAACACCGGTGTGACCGGTGTTGCCAGATAGAGTCCCACCCACCCAAAGCACTCTTTACCCGCAAAAGTCAGAAGGAAAATCGCGGTGAACCGCCCAATCTGGCAACACTGGTGACGGCTGCAGATTCAGTGCTGATGCGGAAATTTAGCGCACGCATTAGTTAATATTTATGTTCAATTTTTGGAAAGTCCTGCGTGAATATCTATTTTTTTAAACAAAGTTGAACGTTCTAAGGTCTAAGGAGATTCAATCAGTAAAATGAAGACATCAGTTGAGTTTGTAATACATGTTAAAACAGAATAAAAGCCTTTTTGCGGCATAAAACCGATCTTTGAAGTTTTCTTGAACTAATATTAAAATCTCGTCTCGTTCTCGCAAACTCTGTAATTTGTCTCGTCTCGTCTCAAGAGTTTTATGTATCGTTACACCCCTAGTCGCAGGCCTTGAAAAAAACCATAAAAAGGTGTGACCTATACACCGGAAAATACGGTAATGATAGGCTCCATTACTTCCATTTGTGAGTCCGTTATCATGGGCGTAGCCAGGATTTTATGAGGGGCGAATTGTTTAAAGGAAACGTGGACCTTAAAATGGCAACACGCCTCGGTGGCTCACTGGAAACGCGTAGGGTTTCTGCTCCAAAGCTTTTCTCGACTCGGGTTCGAATCTCACCTGGTAGAACTTATTTTACGTTTGTCTTTTATTGGATTAAAAAAAGGAGTTTGTGTTAACCACAGGCATATTAACTCCTTTTTTTTATCCAATAAAAGACAAACGTAAAATAAGTTCAACCAGGTGAGATTCGAACCCGAGTCGAGAAAAGCTTTGGAGCGGAAACCCTACGCGTTTCCAGTGAGCCACCGAGGCGTGTTGCTATTTCAAGGTCCATTTTTTCTTATGTCGGCTGTTGTAATGTTTGTAGTCGTCCCCCGGTGTTTAATGTATGTGTCCAGCCACTGCAAAGACAGGTATAACGGTCAAACCAAAAACAAAAACCGGCTTCTAAAAGAGTAGCCGTGTCATACACCATATATGGACATCCAAACAAAAAACGCCCACAAACTTTGAACCAATCACACGGTGCGAGCCGCATCCTCCGCGTCTCGGAGTTCTGACAGGGGGCCATGTACAAGACAAGCTGTCACCGGGGGATCGCAGCGGGAGTGCAGACGGAAGTTGCGCAACTTTTTTTCACTCAACGGGGGGTAAAAGACGTGCGACAAGAAGTATAAACCAGCCTTGAGTGGTTAGAGCAGTTGTCCTCCAATGTGGTAGTTGGGGGTTCGATTCCACCAGCAGTCACTTTCAAAAGTGTCCCTTGGCAAGACACTGAACCCCTCATTGCCTCCCATGTGTCGGTGTATGAATGTAATCTCAAAGCTCTGGTTATTCTTTGTAGAGATCTAGTAGAGTGCTGTATGAATGAGTAAATGAGGACACACATTGTAGTGTAAAGCACTTTGAGTATCTAGATAAGATAAAAAGGTGCTTTATAAGTATAGTCCATTTACCATTCGTCAAAAAACTGTTTTATCTCTTATCACATCATATTGGCAGGAGGCCATAAGATCCAGAACTCCCTGGGGGTTTACGTATCTTCTCTGGCCTAGAAACACCTTTGGTCTCCCAGGAGGACCTGGTGAGTGTCACAGGGGAGAGGGATATGTGGGTTTCCCTCCCGTACTTGTTGTCTCCACAACTCTACCAGAAAAAAAATGGATGGATGAACCTAATAAACTAACGTACTATCTTGAAGCTATTAGCTTAAGAAAACAAGGCGGTGATTTACACCCTGAAGCATTAATCTCTGATACGTTCACGGTGGTTATGCGCCAAATTAGATCACCTGAAACTTTGAAGAAATGTACCGGTATACCAAAACAAATTGTAAAAAATAAGGCTGCCATGACAAAACTTTGATTACACACATACATTTGTTAAGAATGCTGAGGGCTCCTTAACTAAACAGAAATGTTCAATGGTCCCCACCATCATGAAGCTCTACCGCAAAGGTTCAAGGTAAAGTGGACAGTATAATAATAATAATAATAATAATCATTTTATTTAAAAGCGCCTTTCATGACACCCAAGGACACTTAACAAACCAACACAGTGAATACAGAGCAAACATTATCAGCGACAAATTGAAATATAAAATACATAAAGGATATAAAATGGAAGATAAAAATACATTTAGTAAAGTTAATGATAAGCTAGTCTAAAGAGATGTGTTTTCAGGGCAGTCTTGAACAGAGAAAGGGAGGTGGTGTTTCGAAGGTCGGGCGGTAGAGCGTTCCAGAGGTGAGGGGCAGAGCAGGTGAAGGCCCTGCTCCCCATGGTGGAGAGGCGGGCAGAGGGTACATGGAGTTGTAGTGAAGAGGAGGACCTGAGAGAGCGTGATGGGATGGAGATTTGTAGGAGGTCAGATAGATAAGGAGGGGCAAGGTTGTGGATAGCTTTGAACGTGAGGAGTAGAATTTTGAAGATGATGCGTGATTTAACCGGGAGCCAGTGGAGCTGCTGCAGGACAGGAGTGATGTGATCATAGTAGGAGGTTTGAGTGATGACACGGGCAGCTGAGTTCTGGACCATCTGTAACTTGTGGAGAGATTTGTTGGGGAGGCCGTAGAGAAGGGAGTTGCAGTAGTCAATACGGGAAGTCACAAGACTGTGCACCAGGATGGCTGTGGAGCGGGGTGTGAGAGAAGGACGGAGACGGTTAATATTACGGAGGTGGAAATAGGCAGACCGAGTAATATTGTTGATGTGTGAAGTGAAGGAGAGAGTGGTGTCGAGGATGTGTGCCACCTGACTAACGAGCTGCAGGTGCGCTGCTCTGCTGGCGACCCGGACTCGTGCGCTACTTCTGCCGCTGTTGTTTAATCGTCTTTTATTTTATTTATTTTTTAATCTTGCTTATCTTTTGGAGTGACTGTGTTTGAGCATTTTGTAGCACGATGGCATCATTCACACAAAAACTGCTCCTGGCGCTCATCGTCTTAAAACTTCTGCATACGTGTCAAACTTTTCCACATGAGGAAGGCCATCTTCTCACTTACTCCAGAGACGCGTTGCTTTCTCTTCGCCCTGCTTCAACTACACCGCCTGCGAACCTGCCTGAATCGGTGAGAATTAAACCACCAGGAGGACGACTTCGACGGAAGAGAGGCAGAAGGGGAGGAGTACGGCAGCGGCTCCGCCGACGAGGCAGTCGGCCACCTCTGCCCAGCATTTTACTCTGCAACGCACGCTCTCTGAGGAGTAAGATGGATGAGCTCCGCATTAACGCCAAGGTATGCTTTGAGTACCGGGAGTCCTGCATGCTGGTGATCACGGAGACCTGGCTCAAATCTGACATCCCTGACTCTGTTATCGAGCTGGAGGGGTTCTCTGCTGTTCGGGCGGACCGTAATGAGAACTCGGGGAAGAGCCGCGGAGGAGGCATCTGCGTGTACGTCAGTGAGTCCTGGTGCAGAAATCACACTGTGAGGGAAACCATATGCAACTCAAATGTTGAGCTGCTGTGTCTCTCTTTGAGACCCCATTATCTTCCCAGGGAGTTTGGCAACATTTTAATTTGTGCCGTTTACGTCCCTCCCAGCGGCAACGCTGCACGGGCAGCAGCTCAAATTGCAGACTGTGTCCAGGATCAACTGACCCGCTCACCTGGAGCTCCTGTTTTTATAATGGGGGATTTTAACAGCTGTAAATTAGAGTTATCCCTCCCTGGGTATGAACAATTTGTTAACTGTGCCACCCGGGACAGCAGAGTTTTAGACAAATGCTATGGTAACATAAAGAATGCATATTGTTCTAAACCAAAACCTCCCCTCTCTAACTCTGACCACAATACAGTGCATCTAATCCCTACATACAAAACTATGCTTAAAAGGAACAAACCACAGCTCAAGACAGTATCTGTGTGGTCCGAAGACAGTATTGAGACTCTAAAGGGCTCTTTTTTATGCACAAACTGGGACATTTTTAACAAACTGGAAATTAATCTTGCTGTTGAAACAATAACCGATTACATAAAGTTCTGTGTTGATTGTGTGGTTCCAAAAAAGGTGGTTAAAGTATATCCAAATAACAAACCTTATATAAATAAAGAAGTTAAGAACTGTATTAACCGCAAGAAAATAGCTTTTAAAAAACAGGACTATACAGGGTTGAAAATAGTGCAAAAAGAACTCGACCAAAGACTGAGAGAAGCTAGGAACAAACATAGGGACATTATGGAGAAGAACTTTGCATTGAAGGATCCAAAAAAGTTATGGGACTCTATGAAAACAGCAGTCAATATGACTACAAAGAGAAAGTGTCTCATCACAGATGATGATCTTAAAAAAGCTAATGAGCTCAACAATTTTTTTATGAGGTTTGAAACACAAGATCCTACTTCAAAGTGTGATGAAGTTCTTCAGTCCATTGATCTTGATGATTCCTGTCCCAAACTGGAAGTTAATCCTTACAAAATTAAGGCACTGTTTAGTGGAGTTAGTAAAAATAAATCTGCTGGTCCTGATGGTATTTCTGCCTTTCTTTTAAAAACCTGTGCTGAAGAGCTCACTCCAGTCTGGTGCCCTATTTTTCAGCAATCACTTGACCAACATACGGTTCCTTCTTTTTGGAAGAAGTCAATTATTATTCCGATCCCCAAGAAATCAAGTCCATCTGAGAATAATGACTATAGACCAGTGGCACTAACATCAATAGTTATGAAGTGTTTTGAGAAATATGTTGCGTCCCTCTTGAAATCAGAGATAAACCCTGGTCTTGATCCTTTCCAGTTTGCTTACAGACAGAGACGGGGTACAGATGATGCTATTAATGGCATCACACACCTAACTCTTAAACATCTTGAAAACCCAAAGGCCTACGCCCGTCTTCTGTTTATAGATTTTAGCTCTGCTTTTAATACCGTACAGCCTCACCTGCTTCTTAAGAAATTACAGCAGATGAATCTTAACCCTCTTCTTATTAAATGGTTTTATTCTTTTTTAACAAAAAGATCACAGCTTGTCAGAGTCAATAAAACCTTATCAGAGCCAAGGTCCATCAGCACTGGGGTTCCCCAGGGCTGCGTTACCTCTCCTGTCCTCTTCACCATTTACACAAATGATTGCATCAGCAGCTGCCCCGGGAATTATGTTTTTAAATTCTCTGATGACACTGCTATTCTCAGCTTGCTGCATGAGGATATGGACTCCTCATCATATTTTAATGAGGTTCAATCATTTGTTCAATGGTGTGATGACCACCACCTTATTATTAATGCCAAGAAAACAGAAGAGATGCTGATTGACCCCAAGTCTTTGGGTGACAATCTCCCACTTTTTATTCACAACCAGAAAATAAACCAGGTCTGTTCTTACAGATATCTGGGTGTCCACCTAGATAATCTGTTCAAGTGGGAAATTCATGTTAACATGTTGTGCTCCCGTCTACAGCAGAGACTGTACTTTTTACGCAGACTCAGAGTCTTTGGGGTTAACAAGAAGCTCATGTTTTTATTCTATCAGGCCGTACTGGAAAGCATCATCAGGTTTGGGATGTCAGCGTGGTATGGCAATCTTTCTGTGCAACTTAAATCTAAACTTCATCGTATGGTACAAACTGCAATGAAGGTGATAGGAAGAACTGATAACTTCTCCCTGCAGTCTATCTATGATGAGTCTGTCCTCAGACTAGCACGGAGGGTACTGTCTGACCCCGCTCACATCCTGAACTCACAATACGAACTGTTACCATCTGGCAAACGGTTTAGAGTCCCTGCTTTTAGACTTAACCGATTTAAAAATTCTTTTATCCCCACATCGATCAGATTGTTAAATAAAGTAGGTATATAGTAAGTTTTCCATGATGCTGCTGATGCTCTGGTCTGATTGTTGTTTCATTTACTGCTGGATGTATGTGGGAATGTGCAAAATGTGTTTTTATTGAGCATTGAATGGTCTTATTGAGCAATGTGTGTTTTTAAAAGCAATGTGTTTTTAACTGAGCAATAGGTTTTTATTTTATATGCTTTTAAATTGTTTTGTGTTCATGTGACTGTATTGTTGGTAGAAGTGTTGTTTGGCGTACGATGTCCAAGACAAATTTCCCCTTGGGGACAATAAAGTATATATCTATCTATCTATCTACTGCCTATAGTCATACTACTGTTTACATTCACTGTTTACATTTATTAATACTGTTTACATTTATTACTACTGTTTACATTTATTACTACTGTTTACATTTACACTACTTTTATATCTACACTACTGCTGATACATATACAGTATTCTCTGACTAGCCTTATTTAAGGATGCCCAATGTGCCTTATGTGCCTTACTGCATATGCCACTTTGCCTCTATACCAACATCAACTACCTCATACATATACTGTGTACATTAACTCATATGCTGCTTTGCCACTCTTTGCAAATGTCAATGCTAGAACCTTCAGTTTATTTTATAGATATACTTTTTATACTTTTTATACTACTATGCAAAAACTCAGGACAGTATTACACTTTTATTATTTCATTTTATGCTTATGTTCATTAAATGTTTAGTGTTTTAGTGTTGGTGTAAATTTTCATACTTTTATACTACTATGCAAAAACTCAGGACAGTGTTACACTTTTACTATTTTATGCTTATGTTTATTAAATGTTTTAGTGTTTTAGTGTTTAAATGGTTACTGTTGCACCGAGGGACTGAGAGAAACGCAATTTCAATCCTGTGTATGTCCTGTACATATTGCAGTTCTGACAATAAAGTTGACTTTGACTTTGATGAGATTTATAAATGTATGAATAACATGGTGATAATATGACTTTGAAAAAAAAACTTCTTTTTTATTTATTAAAGGCTAAATAAACAAAATATTGCTGTTATGTTTGACTGTGTAACTTTACAAACGGCACACCATAATGTTGTGGGGATATTGTTTTAGAAGAAATGATGAATTAATGCTGAACGTGTGTTCAGATGAACTGTTTCATTTTAGAGAAACATTACAAAGCGGTTGCAGAATCAGGTTTTTGTTGTCCTGAACATGACTTATTCTGCTTATCTGATGGTGCTGGACTGACTTTCTTCTCTCACTGAGGTTCTGAAGCACGTTAATGTTTGTAACATCTTGTCTGTGTGTTTGGGAGGATCGTCCAGTTTTCTTATCGTACTGAATGATAAATGCTGTTGCTGCTCTGAAAGTCTTTTTGGATTAAAACATCGCAGTGGTTTCATATTAAACATCATCTCTGTCGCTTTGTTCTTTTGCAGCTTTGGTCACTTTACTCATACAAAAAAAAGAAAAAAAAGCGTCCTGCTATATACCGTAGGCGTCTCTGTTTACAATATAATATAATTCTGGTTATGATTAGGGTTTAGAATCACTGATTGAAGGAGCTGTATCTAACTTTTCTAACAATATATTTTTAACATATTTCTTCACTCTGTCACTACCTCCTGACATACTGACAAGTAATCTCTGAAAAAAACTATTGTCCCCTTGCTTCTCTAAAAGCATTTCTAAAAAGCCACAGTGACCCGCCGTTAACCAGCCAATAAAAACAGAGTTTGTAACCAGCCAATAAAAACAGAGCTTGAATTTGAATCAGCCAATAAAAACAGAGCTTGAATTTGAATCAGCCAATAAAAACAGAGCTTGAATTTGAATTTCAGCAGAGCAAGGGGTAACAGAGCCATATATGGCTCTGAGGGGGAGGGACCAGAAACGTGTCTCTGTTCAAAATTTTCCTAAGTTCCAGCGTGTTCCAGAAATTACATACTGAACCTTTAAGGGCAAAAATTACATTAATAATTAAAGAACACTATTATAAAGTTAAATATAAATATATATTACAAATGAGCATTCTTCATAAATATTTTCATATTTTAGCAAAATTTTTAGAATAAATAAACAGATTTGATAAAAGTGCATGGGTATGAACCGATAACTCCTGTCATGGAGGAACAAAGGAGCCCAAAAAAACAGTCTTGTCTTAAAAAAAGGCCAATTTAACTTTTTGTAACACATACTTTCTAATTTGTGGAATAATAAGGGAGAAATTATACCCTGATGCATGCTCAATAATCCAGGTATAGAAAAATCTAAAAAAGCTAAGCTATTTTAGAAGGGAGAAATTAGTTACAGTTTCTGTGGGAGATATGGTTATAAAATGATCAATGTTTGTAAACCGTCATGAGTTTTAGTTGAAAACACGTCAGTTTCACCGTCCTGGTGTTGAGACCCAGTTTACTGTCACTCCTTAATAAAACTATCTCTGAATGTTTGCTCTAACGCCTGTGTGAACTCTCTTAGAGATACAGTATTATAGTTTATTGATTGCTTATTTTTCTCACAGGTGCAGCTGCTTTTTTAAAAGTATAGTTTTGACTTTGTGTGGAAGTCACGTTTCATGATATGATGTTTCACAAACCATTGGTCGTGGAGCACT
>JBBPBX010006195.1:15296-49271 GCA_038048925.1 Garcialebias charrua
TACATACATACAGTACGGCATATTTTTCCCCCCTCCTTTCTCTGTATTACTGGGTGATGTGTACTTTTAAAGACTGAGTTAGACACTTTTTGCATATTTAGTCAATTTTTTTCTTCTTAAAATATTAAAAAAGACACATTTGTTAACATGGTAAACTAATTAATTATCTAGCTAATTGCTAAATAATAAAACAACTTTTCAAAATTGGGAGAAAATAGTTGATTTGTTTGTGATTGATTTAGCAATTATTTTTTTTGCTGATTTTTACTCTACATTATTTTCAATATTGTTTACAAACATCTGACATCTATGTGCCTGAGCTAATAATGTTTACGCAAAAAAAAAAAAAAAAATCTGAAAACATAAATGTTCCTGGTCACTAATCTAAGTAAAAATTCCAACAAAGTTCAGTCTGGTCATCTGGATGGTTTATTTTTTGTTGAGATGTTTCTTCCTTCATCCAAAGGAACTTTTCCTATCCAATTGAATATACATATATATTTTTTACCTGGATAATTGCGTATGAACTTTGATGTTTTGAATCATTTTGGCTATGGCTGTCTCAGAGGAGTCGACCAGTGAGAGGATGAGCCCCAGAAACCATCTAATTACCAGCAAACTGGTTGGTGCACTACGGGGGTGTGATGCTTGTGAGACTGAGTTTGTTCATGGCTCCTCGGACTGATGAAGTCCTTTGGATGTAGGATGAAACATCTCAAATAAATAAATAAATAAATAAATAAATAAATAAATAAATAAATAAATAAATAAATAAATAAAAGAAACCGTGCAAATGGCCTGACTGACCTTTGTTGGGTTTCTGAAAACAGTGGGTCTAATATCATTTTTTCTATATAATTAACGTTCTTGAGAGAAACATATCCAACATCCGTCAATAATCAGCACAGGTAAACAATAACTATTTTCCTGTTAATGGAACAAACCAACAATCAGAGAGCATTGGGAAAGGTTTGTTTCAATTCTAGTCCAAATTTGCTAAATAGTTATAATAAATCACTAAATATCAACTCAACAGTTACAAGTTTTGAAGAGTATCTGATTATTTTAAGGGAAGTTTAGAACTTGTGACTTAAATTAGAGAAAGTGTACATAAACAATCTGAAGAGTTTAAAGTTTTGCTCTTGCAAACATGATTTTTGTCATTCCTGCTGGATTTCTGGCATCTTGGGAAAATGGCAGCTGTGATGGGTAGCCATGGATTTGTATGTGTGGTACTGTTCCAAGCTGAAAATTGGTTGTCAGATCTATTGGTTTAGTTGCTGAAAAGACACAGAACCCCGACAATAAGCTCAGTATGAATATTTTATACAAGTAGTGGAACTGTGGAAGGGGGGGGGGGGGAGCCAAGTACAATGGTTTGCATGACATGCACAGATTATTCACAACATATTGACCACCTGCCTCTTTGACCACCCAAGATATGGTGGGATGGAGCCAGCATATGTGTGGCTTGCTTCTGGTTGTCTTAAATTGACCAGATAAGCAATTCTTCTAGGGCAAACTGGTGTTGTGACAAGGAGGAGTCTGCTGCTGAATGTTTCTAGATGGGATTAGTCTGGAAAAACATTTGGGTGAGGGGTTAAAGTGCATGTGAATGCACAACTTCATGCCTGATACAGTATGTTTATATTGTTCAAAGCTTATATTATGCTTAGCTCACTGTATACAGAGAGGAACAGGTAAACTGACTTTAAAGTATTACTGCATTCATATGAGGATCTTTGTGATTTTTTTTATTTATTTATTGTAAAACCAAGAAAACCAGAAGCATCCTTTGTGTAGGTGGTGTGCACCTGTGCTTGGGTCTTTAGCAGCCACTGTTTACAGCATTATTTGGCATTTGGAGACACACAAAATCCAATCAATATGAATCACAGAAACTGAAAGTTACCAGTGTGTTTGTCTCTACAAACACCGTGTCTTGTTTCTGTTTTACTTTTTCTCAAACCTCTTTGATATTTTGTCTGAAAGTTTGTGTCAAACTGCGAACAAACTCATCAAAGCCCCTCCAACATTGCCACAAATCTGTGTACAGGAAAGAAAGAAAAGAAAGAAGGCAATACCGTAAATCCAAGTTTTATCTTGAATTTTCACTTCTGGACAAATGGAGCAATTCTTCTTGTTGAAGCCTCATTTTCCTGGACTGTGTGTAAGCACTTAGCCATTTAGTCACCGAACCTTCTGCCTGTGAGCTCCCTTCAGGCAACCCAATGGGAGCGTGTGCACACGTACACTCACACACACACAGATAAGGTAAAATACACCTACAAACACAGAGCGAAAGACTGGAGAGCAGCTGAGTGGCTCAAATAGTACACTTGCAATTCAACATGAAATATGCACTGCATAATTTTCCAGGGACTTGGGAGAGGTTGATTATCAGTACAATACAATTAGCAATTATTTTGTTTTTTCTCTATTTATGTGTCATGTACAGGTACTGTGACATAAAAGCACTACAGGTTTAATATTAAGAAGAGAGCTGCTAATGTGAAAGAACATTTCTAAGAAGAAAAAAAAATGTATGATGAGCTTAACTTCCTTTTTGAGCAAAGAGCAATAGTTCAGCTTTTCTCCTCTCATTATATTTTCTCAGATCATTTGAGCCAGACTTTATCATTTAGTCCCCCAAGAGGATCAGACTGGGTACAGACATGCAAAGTTTTTCGAAAGTTTTTAGCTAAAGCTTTAAAATTCAGCTAAGCAGCAAGCCCTTAACTTAAACAACATATATGAGTTTTACAATAAACATTGGTGTGAATAATATGTAATAAAAAAAAACACTTTTGCATAACTGAATGACAAGTTTTATTTATTTATAGGAAGCTGTAAGCAGCTTCCCATACTGAGAAGTTGTTGGAGCTGTCTGTGGTGCTGAAAGACTGCATAACTGCAATGAGCACTCCACTGGCAAGCTTTGAATAAATGAGTGTTCATCAGGATATACATTATTTTTGTAAAATAATAAATTTACATACATTAAAATAAAATTGTTTTCATAAAAAAAACATATATCCATAGGTTCTATATCATATGCAAAAAATAAAATACTTGTGACTGTCAAAAAGGTTGTAGTGTGGTTGAATTGCCCCAGAAGTGGTTTCAGATTGCTTCTGTGGTGGAGTAAACTCTTTTAAGAGACAAGGACTCCCAGCCGAACACATTAACCACACCTGATTCTGCTTGGGACTCTTGCGTCTTCATCGTTGACCCGTTGTGACTGTGTTTTCAATAGATCCCACCCAGCTCATGGTAAAANAAAAAAAAAAAAAAAACGAGGAAGAAAACCTGAAGTAGTTTCTGTGCAAAAGGCAATGCCGCAGGGTGTCTGAGCTGTATGAGTGTCAGGGGATGATCGTAGTTTGACACTGACAGCTTGTGGGATATGGAGAGGTCAGTGCAACTGAGACAGCAGCAGGCAAGCAAGTGGATGGGAGTGAGGAACAGAGGGAGGCAGGTGGTTGAGAAATCAAGACCAAGTGTATGTTTGTATGTGTGTGGGAGTGGGTATTTATGTGAAAGCACGGGAACGAAAACAAGTAGAGGTCAAAGCCAACAAGAGAGAAAAAGACAGATGAAATAAAGATGAGTATTGTTAATATCAGTCATAGATAATTACATCAGAAAATGAAAGGCCTAGCTTTGTTTGCATGTCAAGAAGAACTGCATATCACCAGCTGCTTTTCATGGCAGAAATTTAAACTAAGATCATGTTGTACTGTTAAAGAATGGCGTTTTAGCCATTTTATTGTCTTTTAAAGTTTATTATGCACTGTCTCATGTGTTATTATGAGATCTTGCAAGATGGTATATTACTCACAGAATATGATGATGGTTATGTTTACACTACATTTAGCTCAATATTTGTAAAACTAAGTTAAAGCCATGTGTGTTGGCTAAGATCAGTTAGCTGAGGTGGCTATCTTGAATTGGGCTGATTTCAAATAGTGATGAGTTTTAGATGTGCAGACAATTTTCTTTTTTTTTTTTTTATAATTTCCCTAAAATATGTCCAGTAATTCATGAGGTATTTTGCTAACAGATAATTAGCATTGCCAATTATTGTTAATGTAAAAGTTTTAGTAGAGATGTAGCACAACGTAAATAGTTCAAGCTTGTAGGAGTTCTAGTGTTTTCTCTCTAGAGCTCTTCAACACCAGATGGCGCCAACAGGCTCACACTTCTGGACCATTGCCCTAATGAGCTGGAGGAGTATAAATGGCAGTTGATGACTTGACTCCGGCACTGGTGCATTATCTGCCTACTGGTAGTTGTGTTCCTGGCCACATTTATGTCCCTTGAGTTGTGTGAAAACTAAAACCTCATTTCTGCATGTTACAGCTCCTACTACTGGGCTTCTCCTGCATCCTGGACCTCCTTGTTCCCATCATGAACCTCATAGTGCTCTCTCCCATCGTTCCTTGCCTTCCACCACCTGACCACCAATCCTTGCAACCTCTCTGGGACCTCCTTGAACAACAGCTGAAGACATTGGACCGTCACCCCTAAGAGAAACCATTTTCCTTCTACAGTAAGCTACTAATTATTATCTGAACCATCCTCAAATAACCCAGCCACATTATTAACAATTGTCCTTGCTCTCCGGGGTTCCAGTCCCTGTCACTCAGGCTGCAGCCAACTGTTTAATATTTGCACTTTGTAAATTAACACTGTTAAATTTTTTGCTTTAGTCTTGGAGTTGCTTTCTCAGACATTAATATGATGGGTATTAGGTAAATACTTACAAAGCTTTGTGTTGTGAATGACTCTCGGCTAACGCCATAGCAAATGTTAGCTCGATAGATAACATTTGGGCTGAGTTATAACAATTATTTTGTGTTTGCTAAGTGCAACAGTGGAGAACATCTTACCCCCCCCCCCCCACACACACACACACACACACATACACACAAGAAAGAGTAACAACACGATCGTCTTTGGGCATATACATTAGTTATTTCTTAAGTCTTTTTTTTTTTTTTTTTTACTGTACCTCACCTTAAGAATCTTTGCAAATAAACTAGACGTGTTGAAAATTAGGCTCATGCCACACTTGCATTATAACTAGCATTTATTGCAAAACAAAGTAAACCATCATTATATTTAAGATGTTTAGATGTTACAACTAAAAGTACAGGTTAAATTGAGGCAATACAACTGCACAAGTCTTGCAGGGGTGGATATAAAAATAAATGGCTAGTTCACAGAAAATATCATTTTGTACTTTCCCTTGCTTTTTAAGGAGAAAACATGGAAAATATGAATGCAAACTTAAATCCATGTAATAATTAACAGCATCCTGCAGCAATGTTTTTAAACAGTGACAAGTTTAAACCATTGTATGGATATTTTTATAGTAAGTATATTTAGAATAGAATAGAATAGAATAGAATATATCTTTATTGGCATATTTGCACCAAGGTACAAAGTTTTGCAATTGGCGCACGCACCATCCGAAGAGGGACGTACGCACGGAAGCCGCAGCAGTAATTAAACCGCGCCGCCAACAATCAGATATGGAAAAAGGAACATACAGTCGGATAATCATTGGTATTCAAAAAAGAATCTATCACATTTTGTCTTAGGACACTCTATGATAAAGTCGAAAAAACTCTACCAGCTTCAGCACGGATAAAGACAAAGACATGTTGCATTTGATGGCAAGCAGGGAGATAGTCCGTGAGTAATCATTTCAGATAAGCACAGTCTGCAGATGGCCTCAGCTCGGCTCCATCTGAATGCACACAGAGACCTCTGGGGGGAGGGGGCAGCGACAGTTTTCAACAGCTTTCGACTCCAGGAGAAGTTTCCAGTCAGCCTCTTTTCAAGGTTGCTCTGAGTCCCGATTAGATTAGTTGCTTTATTTATTTTCAGGCCAGGCTACAGTGTACTTTGACTGCAGCCTTGAAGTCCAGGTGCTGTCTAGGTCCAAATCGCCGAATCATGTGAGGTTCCGAGCTACAAATCCCCATCTGTGCCCTGATGAAGCCCGGTCGGCTGTAAACGAGTCCCAAAACACATTGCAGGTCCGCGGCTGTCCACCACTGCTCCCATTGTGCGATTCAGCTTGTACAACAGCTGGGTCGTTGAGGTCATAGCCCGGATCAAAGAATCTTGTTGAGCAGGAAGTTTCGCCAGCGCGTTGATCGCCGCGGCAGTCTCCCTCAGCTTCCAGTTGCAGAAACCTCCGCCAATGCCAAAAAGCAGAGCAGCTGCCACCAATATTCCAATAATCCACAAATCTTCCACGTCTTCGACAGAAAGTACGGTCAGACACATTAACTTCCACTCGCCCCACAAGTCCATAATGTAGCCCACTGCATGCGTGTCGAGGGGGCACGCCGGTTCTCCTGGTCCGGAGTGCTTTGTGGAAAAATGTTATCAATAGAGGAAACAGCCCACGCAATTAAATCCATTTCAAATTGGTTCGAGTGAGTGCTGAAGAGTTACAGACAAGACAAAAATGCAAAAGCAGGGGGAGGAAAACTTAGGGAGGACAGGAGCAGAAAGAGAAGCGACCTGCTTTGCCAAGTGCCGGAAGTATTTTTTCTTTTGACATTATTATAATTTGTTTTGGGTTTCCATACAATAAATTAATATGTTAATGACACATAAAAGTGCAAAATAGTCTTTACAATGGAATTAACTGCAGTGTGATCACAAAAATAATATTCATTTGTAGAATTATCACCTTTCTCTTTACTGAAACCTACAGTATTTCTTTTGCTACTTGATGACAGCTTATTAACACAGCCCTGACATGTCAGATTATGTTCATGTAGCCACATTACCAGCACATTCTGTCTTTTTCACACATTCATCAGTTACAGTAGAAAAAAAATCACTGGCCATCTGCTTGATGTAAGTCCAATAGTCAGACTCTTTAGCTCCTTTAGTCGCCACCAAGTCTTGAGGGAAATATATGCCTTTTCAGCTGCTAACTGCTTCGTTGCCTTAACCAGCGTGTCTCTTATGGGACAGGTACCACACAGCGGTTTTATCGAAGCTCATACTTTGCAGCTGCCACTCTTGGCAAAAGAAGTGACACCGTAAAACTGCTGAGGGCCGAGCAAAACAACAAGCAAAAACAAAGAGCTGAAGGAGACTTCAATTATAAGCCAGCTATTACTAAGAAAAGTCACACAGGCCACGCCTCCTCAAGCAGGAGTCATACCTTATATTAATAATACCGTCTGCAATTTAAACAACGGCACAGCTAATTCTGTACTTACAGTCCTTTTCTTTGGTAGCCCTGCAGCTGTGTGACAGCAAATACTCATGAGACATGTCTCACACTGACACAAAAGCTAAAGGGGTTTGATAATTGGATCACATGGGGACTAAAGCACCAGCACCAGATCTGTTACTAGCAGTCCCAAAGGCTATAAAACCAACATTGAAGGCTATAATGAAAATGTAACTTATTGCTGTTCCTTTTAATCCCCCCCCCCCCTTTTGCCCCCTTTTTCCTCCCTTTCAAAGTTCATCTCGGCCACCTCAGAATAAGAGGACTTTTGACAGCTACCGCAGGTTATTACTTTTGCAACCAGAGGCAACCACCTCTCTGGAGAGTCCATTAGCAACTAGAAGAGCTGTTGACCTCTTCAGCTGGCTCAGTGAGACATCAAACTTTCAAACTAAAGAGAATCAAATCAAGTGCTAATGAGCCATCACAAACCAGATGTGCAGGTCTGAAAAACTTCAGTCAATTAAGTGGCACAGTAAGTAATATCTGCTGATACTAATTGGTGTCAAATGCTTGTGCACAGTGATGGGATAGTATTTTATATCGCTCAGTTAAATCAATACCTAAAACAACGCAGTGACATTGTTGAAGATTATCAAGGACAGCCCTGACTTCTGGCCATTGCAAAAATTGTGATTCTAAAGTGAAGCAGGTTTAGTCAAATATGAACCTTTTTAAATAAATGGCCCTTGAAAGAGAAAAAAGGAGTTATGTGTTCACTTCATGATAGCTGAACTTTTTTATTATTATTATTATGTTGCACCTTTAAATTTTTAATTTCCTTCTGTACCAGGTTCTGTGAGTCTTGTTCCTGTTTTATCTAACTGTCTCCTTTGGAATGCCATTCCTTTTGTCTGCAAAAAAACAGATAAAGACGGAGGAGATAAAGGATTTAGATTCTACAGGCATCCATCCATCCATCCATCCATCCATTTTCGTCCGCTTATCCGGGGTCGGGTCGCGGGGGTAGCAGCCTAAGTAGGGAGGCCCAGACTTCCCTCTCCCCAGCCACATGGAGCAGCTCCTCTGGGGGAATCCCAAGGCGTTCCCAGGCCAGCCGAGAAACATAGTCCCTCCAGCGTGTCCTGGGTCTTCCTCTGGGTCTCCTCCCGGTGGGACATGCCCGGAACACCTCACCAGGGAGGCGTCCAGGAGGCATCCTAACCAGATGCCCGAGCCACCTCAACTGGCTCCTCTCGATGTGGAGAAGCAGCGGCTCTACTCCGAGTCCCTCCCGGATGACTGAGCTTCTCACCCTATCTCTAAGGGAGAGTCCAGACACCCTGCGGAGAAAACTCATTTCAGCCGCTTGTATCCGAGATCTCGTTCTTTCGGTCACAACCCAAAGCTCATGACCATAGATGAGGGTGGGAACGTAGATCGATCGGTAAATTGAGAGCTTTGCCTTTTGACTCAGCTCTCTCTTCACCACGACAGACCGGTACAGCGCCCGCTTCACTGCGGATGCTGCACCTATCCGCCTATCGATCTCACGCTCCAGTTTTCCCTCATTCGTGAACAAGACCCCGAGATACTTAAACTCCTCCACTTGGGGCAGGACCTCATCCCCGACCCGGAGAGGGCATGCTACCCTTTTCCGGCTCAAGACCATGGCCTCGGATTTGGAGGAACTGATCCTCATCCCGGCCGCATCACACTCGGCTGCAAACCGCTCCAGCGAAAGCTGTAGATCACGATCTGATGAAGCCAATAGGACCACATCATCTGCAAAAAACAGAGAAGCGATTCTAAGGCCACCAAAACGGATCCTCTCAACACCTTGGCTGCGCCTAGAAATTCTGTCCATAAAAGTTATGAACAGAATCGGTGACAAAGGGCAACCTTGGCGGAGTCCAACTCTCACTGGAAACGAGCCTGACTTACTACCGGCAATGCGGACCAAGCTCTGACACCGGTCGTACAGGGACCTAACAGCCCATATCAATGGGCCTGGTACCCCATACTCCCGGAGTACCCCCCACAGAACCCCCCGAGGGACGCGGTCGAATGCCTTTTCCAAGTCCACAAAGCACATGTAAACTGGTTGGGCAAACTCCCACGCACCCTCCAGGACCCTGTTGAGGGTGTAGAGCTGGTCCAGTGTTCCACGACCAGCACGAAAACCACACTGCTCCTCCTGAATCCGAGGTTCGACTATCCGACGGACCCTCCTCTCCAGAACCCCTGAATAGACCTTACCAGGGAGGCTTAAGAGTGTGATCCCCCTATAGTTGGAACACACCCTACGGTCCCCCTTTTTGAATAGGGGAACCACCACCCCAGTCTGCCAATCCAAGGGAACTGCCCCCGATGTCCACGCGATATTGCAGAGTCGCGTAAGCCAACACAACCCCACAACATCCAGAGCCCTAAGGAACTCAGGGCGAATCTCATCCACCCCTGGAGCCCTGCCACCGCAGAGCTTTTTAACCACCTCGGTGACCTCAGCTCCAGAGATTGGAGAGCCCGACCCAAAGTCCCCAGGCTCCGCTTCCTCAGTGGAAGACGTGCCAGTAGGATTGAGGAGGTCTTCGAAGTATTCCGCCCACCGACTCACAACATCCCGAGTTGAGGTCAACAGCACGCCATCCCCACCATAAATGGTGTTGGTCGCGTACCGCTTTCCCCCCCTGAGACGCCGGATGGTGGACCAGAATCGCCTCGAAGCCGTACGGAAGTCATTCTCCATGGCCTCTCCGAACTCCTCCCACGCCCACAGGCAGACGAGTCTGAAATACAGTTGTACTGAGATAAACAAGCTAAAACAGATACGGGATAGAGGTAAAGACAAAAAAAAAAGGCTGTAGAGCTTATTTTAATGACAATAACTTTAGTAATCAGAAAGCTCAAATGAACTGAAATGAGTTAATTGTTCTTAGCATTTACATAATTCTTTCTTTTTACTTGAGTCAAGCTATTTTATTCTCCCTACACAGTAATAATGACTGTTTTTCAAATGCACCACCCCCATATACTGTATTGTCATGTTCAGCTGCAAACAGCCCGAGTTGCAGCTGCAAGTATATTTCCAAGAAATGTATTTTCCTGTTTCCTGAGTGCAAGTGTCATTTTGCACCTGTGAATGTGCATGTCTGAACATGATGAATATGTAATGTCAGACATTCATAAACGCCTTTCATACAGGCAATCAGACAGGTGACTCGACAAAGACTAGAATCGGAGGAGGTGGAGTGGACCAATTTCCAAGAACCCCATAACCACTGGATGTAGAATAGAACATTGGTAGAAGAAAACCGGAGAGGCAGATGTCAGGAGGCAAATGAAGGCCAGCCCAAATCAATGGTTTCTCCATTTTGCTATCATTTACTGCAGCTATTTGCTGTTTCAATATGGACATGCAATCTTCATGAAAAACAAACATGAATTCAAACAAGATCTTTTTGATTGATTTTAAAATCTAAAACAGACATTGCTGCTAATAAACCAAATGGGTTTGATATTTTTTAATGATAATGTACATTACTTAAAATGACCAAAATAGTTTTTAGTTATCTTCTACGACAATAATGAAAATAATAATAATAATAATTTCATTGCCACAATAGGAAAGCTCCATTGTAATCTTCCCCACCTGTGGTCATACATTTTAGTTTGAAAATGCAATCTTGAATTTATATTTAATTTTTCCCCTATGATTTGTTCAACATTAACCTGACGTTTTAGATAGGGTATGTGTCCACAATGGTTTAAATGCTTTAGCACATGTCATTGTGATAACTGTAAAGATCTTGCGATCAGCTCAGACTTACATAACTTTGCTATCTATTTTTAAGATTTCTTATGAATTGAAGACCAGAGAACATCAAATACTGCCCAGCTGCTTACTCAGAAATCCTTCCAGCCCCTTGTGCCAGGCTAACCTGTGCCTCCACTTTTTTTCACAGTGAGAGGTAGCCTGCCCACTCTACCGCTGCTAGATTTCTACTCTGCATGTGCTGACAAAATGCTGAGAAAGGGTCACAGTTCTGCTGAGCATCCACCTTTCAACAGTGTCTTGTGCAAAGATCTCCTCAGTGATGCAGAAAGAGATTTGTTAAAGGGGAAATGGCCTCACTTTTGAGGAGGAAAGCAGTTTTGACAGTTGTCGAGAACTTTATTCACTCGTCTAAAACTTCAAAATTACCTGCAAAGTATTAAAGCTAAAAAAAAAAAAAAAAAACTAGAACATTAGACACACGCTTTTCCCGAAAGGATGAATGAGTGGCCTCAGTGATGAATAAAAGAAATAAACACACAAAGAAGTTGTTCCAGCTAATTTAATTTTACTATGTCCTCCGCAAATGTGCAGTACTTGTCTTTTATGCCGCCTGAATGTGTGGAAGCCAGCCTCTCATTGAACTGCAGATCAATTTAACACAGTATGCAGAGGCACACATCCAGAAGGAAAAGGGCATGCTGTCAGATAGCACTGAATCGTACAGCAGCTTTTCCCTTTCTTCACCTGGGAAAACATGGGAACGAAATTAGAGATTAGTAAAACAACACCTAAACAATATAATAATATTGATTAATAATAGCCTATAGTGTGTAAAAGAGGCAAGGACTGGTTTAAAATAAAAAAATATAAAACAATCAGCTACTTTGGCTCAATGTCTTTAAAATTATGACTTCAGTTATTTTTCCATAATTCAGCCTTTGCATGTATTAATCCTCCTCTGAAGACTACTGAGTTGATGCCATTTATCGATAGCCGTGCCCGTGATTGCATGTACATAATGTTGCTTTTCTTTTTTAACTGCAGATTCAGATGTCCGTCTCAGCAGCATGTTAACTTTCTCAACCAATATTTACTAGAAGCATTCAGACCCCATCAGCCTATATTATTTTTTCTAGTAAAAAAAATAACCAGAGAAAGAGTACAGAAAAACTGTACTCAAGTAAAAGTACTGTTACACCACTTAAATTTTACTCAGTTACAAGTAAAAGTACTGGTGCTTTACAAATACTTAAGTATAAGTTCAAAGCACCCTTCTCAAAAACTACTCAGAATGTTAATTAATTTTAACCACTTGATGTTTTCTTGTGTTGTCAATAGAAGGTGTTCAAGTCGATGTACTGTATATACTGTATGTACTGTATATACTTCAACACTTGCTCTTCTCAAGGGGGGACATCTCCTCTTGGTCTCCACTTTGCTTTTGCTTTGTCTTGTCTGTGAAACTGTCTGAGAGCCTCTCTTCTACAAAATCTTCCGAATCATAACTATGGACTTCAATTTGGTCAGTTGGTCCCTCAACACAACTGATAACATTTCTTCAAAAAGAAGACAGGCTGTAGGCGAGCCGATTTGCCCTGTTGGCATGCACACAGCTGGATATCTCATCGACTTGGAAGACTTGATGACATGTTTATCTCTGCTGTCATCTGTGGATCTTAAAGATGCATATTTAATTGGATTTATGATAACTGGTTCCTGGTCTATCAACACACAAGGAAGATGTCAGCAGCAAATCTGGACCTGGTCAGGCTGCCTGCCTTACATGATGGCTTGGTTCATGTCTTGAGAACCCAGACTTTTGGCTGAATGGATTAGATCTTGGGGATTTTCTCAGGCACGTTCCATTGGTGTGGTCATTTCAATTTAGACATTTCAGAAGTGAGAGGACCGACACAGACTGAAGGTAGATGTCATTATGGTTCTGTATGTCCCCAAAACAACCGTGTTTATCTGACATTCGGCTCCCCGACTGGTCTTGACAGGCCGTCTTATGTCAACACGCCTGTAGAAGTTTTGTAAACCTATGCGGATAGTGGGAAGTGTTTTGGCGGGAGTGGACGCTGGCATGATGTCGCCGCTTCTCCGCTGCTTCTCCGCGCTAAAAGTTATTTTACTGTTGCAATTTTTTTGGACATTTTTGGACATTTATCTGGACTTATTTTGTTCAGTGGTTTTTTAGTCAAGGACTTTACGGACAGCATAGTTAGTACTTCCTAACCAGAATATGGGGCTGTCTACCTCCTGTCTACTCCAGCACAAACTTTGCACGAACTTTGCTTGGAAAACTACGTAGCTGCAATTATTGTTTAGCTTACCTGCTGCCTCTATCGACCTCCTGTGTCATCTGGACTGTTCTAGATTTTCTCCTGTGCTCCTCTTCAAGGTATGCACATTCAAGTTACATCTCACTGCTTCTTGGTTATTTTTTTTCGGAGCCATGGGTCTGCTGTTAGCAGCTAGCTCTGTGCTAGCTTCTCCCGGCTCGTCAATGTTGACATACTCTGCTTCACAGCTGATTGGACTTAACAACTGCTCCATTCCTCCTTCTGTTTCCACCATCAAACAACTGGGACTTCTGCGTAGACCTCGTTACATCCATAGAAGCTCTCGGAAGAAATCCATTTATTCTTGGCAAGCTAGCTCTAACACGATCCCTTCTGTTTGGTCTATGCAACGTGTTGCACCTCAATTACGTCATCAGAATGCTGCGTCTGTAGTCCCTTGTAGTCCAGAGCGCTCGAAGTGGCAAGGAAAACGTGGAGTGGACTTCAGTCTGCTTAAACCTCTTCTAAAGATTTCTACTCCAACTGGTGTTAAAATAGAACTTTTCAATGTACAATCACTATCCAACAAATCATGTCTAATTCATGATCACATTCTGGAGAAGAACTTGGACCTCATGTGCCTTACAGAAACTTGGCATCAACCAGATGTGTACAGTTCTCTGAATTAAGCTTGTCCCTCTGGATTCAGTTATCTGCAGAGAGCCTGCTGCACTGGCCACGGTGGTGGTCTGGTTGTAATTTACAGCAGTAATTTAAAATTGTCACATCTGGCTTCTCAGGACTTTTCTTCTTTTGAAAGTTTGGCCTTCAACCTCAAAGCCCCACTCCTGATGAACGTTATATTGATTTATAGGCCTCCCAAACCGCATGTTTCATTTAACTCAGAGATGCATGACCTCCTCACTTTCTTCTGCACCTCCCCTGTGAAAAATCTTTTTCTTAACAATTTAAATATCCACATGGACAATTCCTCTTCCCCTCTGGAAACGGATTTTAAGTCTATTTTGGAATCTCTCAATCTCACTCAACATGTTGATGCCCCTACGCACAACAGGGGACACACTCTGAATTTGGTGATTACAGACACTGTACTCATAAATAACTTATTTGTATATGACCTGGGTGTCTCGGACCACAGTGTCATCTCTCTGGAAGTGCCTTCAACTTTGCCTGCTTCAAACCCAAAACGACCTATCCAGTTCCGTGACTTTAAAAACATTACCCCTGATGTTCTGTCCGCTGATCTTCACCCCCTGACCGCTGTCAATCATTCATCTACAAATGAGTCTGTGGATTACTACAACCAATCTTTCCAGGAGCTTCTGGACCTACATGCTCCCTTGAAAACAAGACAGGTGTCTTTCTCCCGTTCAGCCCCCTGGTACACTGGTGAGCTGCGCAAGATGAAGGCAACTGGCCGTGCTATTGAGAGATGTGTAAAATCATCTGGTCTCTTGGTACATAAGCAGGCATACAAAGAAGATCAGAAAGCCTACGCCTATTCTCTTAAAGAAGCACACTCCAAATATTATTCCAACATCATCAACAACTGCCCTGGAAACTCTAAACAGCTCTTCTCCACAATAACTCATCTGCTTAATCCCATTAAACAAACTCATGAGGACTCTGTTCAAAAATGCAATCTGTTCCTTTCATTCTTTAAAAACAAAGTTGACTCCATAAGATCTCAGCTCCACAACCTCCCTGATCTTCGTTTGCCATCTACCCGTCTGCATTCTGGGTCCCTGAGCAGCTTTGATGAAGTTGTTCAGAGTGAGGTGGAGACCATCATCAAGAAAATGAAGCCTTCATCCTGCGCCCTGGATCCCTTCCCCTCGTCTCTCATAAAATCCAATCACTCTGCAATAAGCCCATTAATCACACAAATAATAAATAAGTCTCTACAATCTGGTCATGTTCCACTGCCTCTAAAAACTGCCATCATTAGGCCTCTTCTGAAAAAATCTAATTTGGATCCCGACATTCTTTCTAATTACCGCCCAATTTCCCACCTCCCATTTCTGTCTAAAATGCTGGAAAAAGCAGTTGCTGCTCAGCTGCAGGTCCACCTACAACAACACTCCCTGTATGAGAAGTTTCAGTCTGGCGTCCGAGCAGCTCACAATACAGAGACTGCATTGCTGAGAGTTACCAATGATGTCCTCATGGCTGCTGACACTGGTTCTCCCTCCATCCTCCTTGTCCTCCTTGACCTCACTGCAGCTTTTGTCACTGTGGACCATAATATCCTCCTCCACCGTCTTCATGTGGAGGTCGGTCTCTGTGACACTGTCCTGGACTGATTCAAATCTTTCCTCTCCAATAGGCTGGAATGTGTTAGTCTTGGCAATGCCACTTCCCAAACAGTCTGTGTCTCCTGTGGTGTCCCTGAAGGGTCAGTTCTGGGACCCCTGCTATTTTCCCTTTACATGCTGACTTTAGGTCAAATTATTAATCAGTTCAACATTTCTTTCACTGTTATGACGACGATACACAGCTTTACATCAGGACTGGAGCATCCTCATCTTCCCATTGTCATCTCCATCTTCACTCACTCCCCTCTCTACCTGCCTGGAGGAAATAAGGGCATGGATGAATCAGAACTTTCTTCAATTAAACTGCTCTAAGACTGAGGTCATACTGATTGGCACTCCTCACCAGTTACAAACATCAACCATAACAACAATTTCCTTTTTCTGGACAAGACATCCCCCTCTCCACCTCTGTTACAAATCTTGGAATAAAATGGACTCTCATCTTACATTTGAAAATCACATTAAGCATCTGTTTAAAACCTTCTTCTTCCATCTTCGAAACGTCTCCAAACTTCGCCCATCTCTAACATTTTCTGATGCTGAGAAACTCGTCCATGCCTTTGTCTCCTCCAGGCTTGACTACTGCAACTCCCTGTTTATTGGAATCTCTGGCAAAAACCTTCAGAAGCTTCAATATATTCAAAAAAGTGCAGCAAGGATTTTATTGAGAGCTCGTAAATTTGAACATATTACCCCCATTCTCCATTCATTGATATGGGCTGTTAGGTCCCTGTACGACCGGTGTCAGAGCATGGTCCGCATCGCTGACAGTAAGTCAGGCTCGTTTCCGGTGAGAGTTGGACTCCGCCAAGGTTGCCCTCTGTCACCGATTCTGTTCATAACTTTTATGGACATAATTTCTAAGTGCAGCCAAGGTGTTGAGAGGATCCGTTTTGGTGGCCTTAGAATCGCTTCTCTGTTTTTTGCAGATGATGTGGTCCTATTGGCTTCATCAGATCGTGATCTACAGCTTTCGCTGGAGCGGTTTGCAGCTGAATGTGATGCGGCCGGGATGAGGATCAGTTCCTCCAAATCCGAGGCCATGGTCTTGAGCCGGAAAAGGGTAGCATGCCTTCTCCTGGTCGGGGAGGAGGTCCTGCCCCAAGTGGAGGAGTTTAAGTATCTCGGGGTCTTGTTCACGAATGAGGGAAAACTGGAGCGTGAGATCGATAGGCGGATAGGTGCAGCGTCCGCAGTGAAGCGGGTGCTGTACCGGTCTGTCATGGTGAAGAGAGAGCTGAGTCAAAAGGCAAAGCTCTCAATTTACCGATCGATCTACGTTCCCACCCTCATCTATGGTCATGAGCTCTGGGTTATGACCGAAAGAACGAGATCTCGGATACAAGCGGCTGAAATGAGTTTTCTCCGCAGGGTGTCTGGACTCTCCCTTAGAGATAGGGTGAGAAGCTCAGTCATCCGGGAGGGACTCGGAGTAGAGCCGCTGCTTCTCCACATCGAGAGGAGCCAGTTGAGGTGGCTCGGGCATCTGGTTAGGATGCCTCCTGGACGCCTCCCTGGTGAGGTGTTCCGGGCATGTCCCACCGGGAGGAGACCCAGAGGAAGACCCAGGACACGCTGGAGGGACTATGTTTCTCGGCTGGCCTGGGAACGCCTTGGGATTCCCCCAGAGGAGCTGCTCCAAGTGGCTGGGGAGAGGGAAGTCTGGGCCTCCCTACTTAGGCTGCTACCCCCGCGACCCGACCCCGGATGAGCGGAAGAAAATGGATGGATGGACCCCCATTCTCCATAACCTCCATTGGCTTCCTGTCACCTACAGAAACCAGTACAAAACTGCTCTCATTACACACCAATGCTTACACGGAACTTCAACAGATTATCTAAAGGACATTCTTGCATCATATTCATCCACCCGGTCTCTACGATCACAGAACCATAATCTCCTTCACATTCCACGAACCAAATTGAGGACCATGGGAGACCGGGCGTTCTGTGTAGCTGCCCCCCGCATATGGAACTCCCTCCCTGACTATCTGAGAGCTCCACAGTCACTGGTTGACTTTAAACAAGGCTTAAAGAATTTTCTTTTTAAGCAAGCCTACCCTGCCTCCGCATGATTTTATCTTAGATCTTAGTTGATACTATCATTATTTTAATTGTTTTATTATTGATTTTTGTTGTTTTATCATTGATTTTACCTAATTTTATCACTTGTTTTTATTTTATCTTTGATTTAGTTTCACTTTGTAGCACTTTGAGATTTTTGTTAATGAAAAGTGTGGGCATCTGGTTAGGATGCCTCCTGGACGCCTCCCTGGGGAGGTGTTCCGGGCATGTCCCACCGGGAGGAGGCCCAGGGGAAGACCCAGGACATGCTGGAGGGACTATGTTTCTAGGCTGGCCTGGGAACGCCTTGGGATTCCCCCAGAGGAGCCGTTCCAAGTGGCTGGGGAGAGGGAAGTCTGGGCCTCCCTACTTCGGCTGCTACCCTCGCGACCCGACCCCGGATAAGCGGACGAAAATGGATGGATGGATGGATGGAAAAGTGCGTTCTAAATTAAATCCATTATTATTGTTATTACTATTATTAAACCTGATGCTCTCGCCCCTCCCAAACCTTCTACTGAGGAATTCCACAGACTTTTCAGAGGAGCCCAGCTGAATAAACATTCTGTCATCATTTCAGGACTCTGGATTTGCCTCTGGCCGTCCTCGGCAGCCCCATAATTTCATACAGGTAGTTTTAAAACCTCGTATACCACAAAATGACTGTAGAGATCAAATTAAGTTTGCATCTGGACGCTGTCTCCTTCTCGCACACTGTACATAAAAAGTTATTCCATTACGGCCACGGGCACTCATCCTCAGCCTTTACCTCGTCATTTGCTTTCTTGACAGTGTCATCTGTCTCCATTTTGGCTTTTCTCCAAACCTTTAGTCCATAAATGACTTCTACTCTATGAAGTTGTTCTTTGCTCACATCATAGGTAATTGGTGCGTTTGCTATCTGAGAGCCTTATTGAAGATGCAGATGAACAGTTTGAATATTAATTCAAATTGCGGCAGTACTCAGTAGTGACTTCTGATTTTAAAAGTAGCAAAGTAGATAATGCTCATAAAAGTAAAAGGGCCCCAAAAAAATCAACTTAATTACAGTAATGCGAGTACTGTATATGTAAATCGTTACTTCCACCCCTGAAAATAACACACACACGCACACACACACACACACACACACACACACACACGCACGCACGCACGCACGCACGCACGCACGCACGCACACACACACACAGAGAAAGATGAGTCAGCTGACATTGCATATGAACATAAGAATGTCAGTTCATGGAAGCCCACCAGAGCTAACAAAACATCTAGCTGTTTGCGCAATAAAATATAGTATTTTTTAAAGGAAACTACATTGATATTTATATCACATTTAGACTAGTCTACTAATCCCATATCTAACTGATGCTGCATCCACATTCTTACTCTCTTTTTTGGTCCAAGCCAAAAGTGCCTTAGCTACTAAAAAAACACATGTTTATGACAACAAAGTCTAATTTTGAGACACTGGCTTTCTAGGGAATGTTCCGGAATAACAGGGAATCCCATAAAAATGGACTAGGTTACCCCTGGGTGAGCTTTTTTATGATGGAAAGAGATTTGCTTAGGACAGAGAGCATCAGCAGTTGTCAACGTGAATCATCTTCTAAACATAAATAAAACATAGATGCTACGCCTTAAAACCTCAGTGGTCCTTCCTGTCTGATTCAGTATGTCTAAAATGTCCCACTCTAGTCCACCAGAGTAAAATCAATGTGCAATCAAGTAGCCAAGAAGAACTTAAAAAGGATAGTGGTGCACATGGTTGCACACAACAGAAATGCACAAAATATTAAAATCTTAGAGAAACTAAAATGATCTGACTTCCTGTGAACACACCAAATAAGTTTGACCTTTAGATAAAATGAGTACACAAACAGAGAAAAGAAAAAATAATCCTGTAAGACAGTGCAGAAAAGAAAAGAAAACCCCTGCTGTTTGTCAATCAATAACACTACCATCTACCTTTCCCTCCTTCTCATCTCTTTCTCTTATAATCTCACTTATTTCCTTCACATTCTCTGTCCATCTACATGATTTAGTGATGCATACATTAAATACCTTATAAACACTTCAGGTTGTCATGTGCAAGAACAGAGATCAAAGTTCTCTTGAACAAGGTTATCCTTGGTGGTTTTTATCTGTTGGAATTTGTTTTTAGAGCTCCTAGATGGACCAATTTTCATATTTCATGTTGGTCAGACAAACTCTGATATAAAATTCCCAAGAAACTCCTTAAATTATATTTTACTGAATTGCAATTTTTAAGATTTGACTCAGTAAACCTTTGTTTTATACATAGCCATGCTACTTGGAATATGTTGTTACTGCTGTCTATCAGTAATACAGCATACTGATATATTGTGTATGGTGGCCCCAAGGTGTAAATGAACAACATTTTAAAAAATGTAATTACATTCAAAAAAACGAAATTACATTTGAAAAAAAAAAAAATCAAAACGTTCAATACAGAAACAACTGAACTTTATTTGTTACAGAAGACGTTTTGCTCATCACAACAAAAACACAACATATGAAAAAAAAACAGAATTGCATTAAGCCAAAGCAGAAGTGGCCAAATCGGAAGTGGTGGGAAAAACGTAATTGCATTTTGGCCACTTCAACTTTGGTCACTTTCGCTTTGCCTTAATGTAATTTCATTTTTTGGAAATGTAATTCTATTTTTACAAATGTTCATTTACACCCCAGGGCCACCATAGTTGTGTCATGGAGACACAAAAGGGACACCCCTTCTGTTTGTTTGTTTTTTACATAATTTAGGCAGTTGGGCATTTTAAATGTGTGTGTACAATTTTATTATTCTAATGTGTAAATCACCAACATGGGACACTTCCAGGGTTAATATGTAGCTCCATTAGCTTATTTAAGTAAAATCTTAAGGCAATTTAAAGACATTTGATTCTGTGTAGGTATGCAATATGCCTACTGCCTTTCATGCCAGAGTTTGAGAATAAAATCATCTTATGCCAAGAAGGGACAGTTACAGACATTTTGTCAAACCTTGTAAGTGATGTTTTCATGATTCACAAGATATTTTGCTGACAGACAAAAAGGCTGCTCTTTAGTTAATAAAAGGTAACAACAGGCATCAGTTAATTTTAAACTTTTACCATTTCAATTTTTTTTAAAGCCCATCTAGGGACAAGTGCTGCAAATTAGACTATTGGACTATGATGCAAACATGGGACTGCTGTTTTACCCAGTTTGTCTATGTCGATGTGTGTCTGTCCCTATCAAATAAATAAACAAACAATCACACGGTGTGCAGTGTTCAGAGTACCGGCATATTAGGGATTATGTTAAGCTATTACCACACTAAATATTAGCTTACTATATGTGAAACTGGCTGAGTTACAGCCATTTTTGTTTACTGGAGTCAATCGGTTGTTGGCCATTTTGAATGGGGCTGTTCAAATGTTAATTGTTTGTAGAGTTTCATCCAATGATTAGTTTCTGAGAGTTTATTTACAACTCAGACACAGATGACTCTAATAGTTAATAACAAAGTTTTACAGTTTAAAGTTTAACACATTTTTGTGCTTGTTAAGTAAGTAAATTTTGTTTATACAGCAATTTTTACAGCATCACAAAGTGCTTCATAGGAAACAGAATAATTAAAACTATTAAAAACAGAAGAAGAAAAAAAAAGAAGGTAAAAGCCTGTCTAAATAAAAATGCCTTTAGATGTTTCTTGAGCGTCAGTGGAGTCTGAACAGTGGAGACCGTAGAAAAGTGCTCCAAAGCTGCGGGCAACCACCTGAAACATTCGGTCTCCAAAGGTTTTGAAACGAGTATGTGGCACCACCACCAGCATTTAACTTGAAGGTCTCAGAGCCCTGGAGGAGATAGAGGCTCCAAAAGGTCCAGAATGTATGTGGGGGTTTGACCATGACGCAGTCTGAAGGTTAGGACCAACATTTTGAAAGTTACTCCTTAAATGCATGAGGAGCCAATGCAGTTAATATAAGCCCTTCTGTTTGGTCAGTTAATAACACTGCAGCAGCATTCTGCACAGACTGACAATGAGACAAAGGTTTTTTTTTGTTTAAACAAGTAAAAACAAAAATAAAGGTTACAGTAATCCAAACGGGTGAATATGAAAGCCTGGATAATCATCTCTAGTTCAGTGTGAGACACAAACAATACAAACAATCTCAGCTTGGAAATGTTTCTTAGATGATAAAAACAGTAACAAGTGTTTTTCAGTGATTGTTAAAAGACTAGGAACTGTCAAAGATGACAGTCAGATTTCTAAGCATGCTGCCTGATTAAAGGAATTTTTCATCTGGGGCAATGATGACATATTCAGTCTTGTTTGTATTTAACTGTAGAAAGTTACTACAGTTTTATTTCCAACAAACAGTTGCTAAACTCAGATGGTTAAGGAAGTTAAGGTTGTTTAGCTGTGATGGCCATTTTGCAATGACATGACTCCAGATGATTATCAGTTGTAGAAGTTACGTACATGTGCATGCATACACTGTTGTGATTTTAAAAAAAAAGGGCAAACTAAAATATCTCAGCTGTTTATAGGTGAACTATCATGAAATTAGGTCATTTTTACATTACTTTTTTTTTTTACATTAGATAAAATCATGTGCTTTGTCTTCATGCATACATGTATAAATATAATCAACATAACTAAAACTGCATTTGAGGTTATTTTTTCTCCACCAGAATCCATCACTGAGATGCATTCAGTAAAATGATTCTATGAGGCACAGCTTGAAGAAAGCATGTGGGAGTATATAAACACATGTCTTAGATGCTTTAGCAGATGATAGTATATGCCCCGGCCATGGCCTTCCTCCCAGAGTGCTAATTTTGTCTTATTCCCATTCCATCCTTTAGTAATGAATAGCATTCATCACTGCATGGATGTGGCAGCTGCAAGCATGGGAAAAGTCAGTAGGGGGAAGGCAAAGAAAATGGAAGGACAAGTAATTGTCCTTCTCTTCTACACTGACAGGCTGGACTAATGAAATCCGTTAACTCAATCATTAGTCAATAAGGTCTCCATAATTACACCCTCATAGTCTCTTTTAAATTATGTCATGAAATAGACAGTTGTCAAGGTCCAGAAGTCAGAGCTACAAAGGCTTTTTTTTTCTTTACTGAAAATGACTTGCAGTATTAATCAGCCAAGCCAAGCTGCGCTGATGTCGTCTGGTGACAGCTTGAAGGATCAAGACATTGTGCAGCCATTGTCATTATTGCTGCCTGCTGACTATACTTCTGATGTTGCATATTCCCTCCACACACAGAGATTCTGCTGTGCTGCACCACAGTTTCAGCTTGGATTTCCCTACGAGCTTACCAGAGAGAAGCCCTCTTATTGTTTAGGACTTCAAAAGAAACAAGAGAAAGAGAGAGGAGCAGGAGAGCAAGATGGTGAGCTAAAGCATATGATAGACACGACTCGAAAAAGGGAACATGGAAAGGGGAGAGGAAAACAGATAGAGTGGGACAAGAAAAAGGAAAGAAGAGGCAGACACAGGTTGAATGTAAGGCGCTGCTTTCACAGCAGCTAAACAGGCAAATTGATGCTATAACAGATTATATTCATAGTAAAAAAACAAACCTGTTTCAACACATCTTGAATCAGCTTTATTAGGCAGCTTTTGGAACCAAATTACTTGTGAAAGAAATGCCACCAAAAAGAAAAGTTTTGTGTTTTATCTTATAAGATCCAATTCTTCCTGCTTTTCTGTCCTGTTCAGTGTCAGGTGAGGTTTTTATTCTATCCAGTCAGTTAACGGGCAACAGGTACAACCTGGACATGACCATCATCACATGTCCAACATATAGACACATGACAGAAACATCTGCATGGGGGCGTCCGTGGCGTAGTGGTAATGGCAGTCGTCCCCCGATTGGAAGGTTGGCGGTTCGAATCCCGGTTCCCCACACCATGTGTCGTTGTGTCCTTGGGCAAGACACTTAAACCCGAGTTGCTCCCGGTAGGACTGGAAAGCACCTTGCATGGTAGTCTGCCGCTACTGGTTTATGAATGTGTGTAGCACTTTGAGATTTTCACTAATAAAAAGTGTGTTATAAATTGAATTAATTATTATTATTATTATTATGTCACACCGAAGGTTAAGTCAGAATCTTCCATTATTTTTTAAAAATGTAAATCCACACACAAGGACTTTACACATGAAGAGAAGTTGCTGAAAATGGAGGATCGCTTGAACTGGACCAATACGCATCTTCAGTTCTGGGGGTACATTTGCACTTGTACTGACACCGTCTCCACCATAAGACATGTTAAAAGCTACCTGAACAGAAAACCTTGGCTGAATGGCCCAAGACTCTGGAACGAGTTACCGCTGCTCATCAAACAGGCCCCCTCCCTCTCGGTTTTCAAATCCCGGTTAAAAACTCACTACTACTCCATTGCTTTCAATGCCAGCTGATTTGTATTGGATCATTTTATTTATGATCTGCAATGTTTTTATGTTTTTCGTGTTGTACTTCATTGTCTGTGTTGCCTGTTGCGTGTTTGATTGTCCAGCACTTTGTGTGGACTTGTTCCTGTTTAAAGTGCTTTATAAATAAAATTGTATGGTATGGTATGGTATGAATGCAGAGGTGCGCTCCATGCTGGCAGCCAGGAACACTGCCATCAGGTCTGGAAACTCAGAGGAGCTGAGAAGGACAAGGAAAGAGCTGGTTGCTAGTATTAAGAGGGCCAAGGCCACATATGCACAGAGGATCGAGGATCAATTTGCTTCACAACACCCACAGTGAATGTGGAGGGGCATTAAATGCATAACAGATTATAAAGTCAGGAGCAAACAATGCCCCAGAGACACAAACAGACCACCCAGCACCAGACTCATCTCACCACCGGATGAAGAGCATCTCAGCGTAACTTCAGCAGAAGTAAGGAGTACTTTCAGGAAGATTAACCCTCACAAAGCAACTGGCGCAGACAACATCCCCAGAAAAGTGTTGAAATAATGTGCCGATTGGCTATATGAGGTGTTGGCCAACATATTTAACACCTCAATTGCCCTGGAGACAGTTCCCATCTGCCTGAAGACCGCCACCATCATCCCAGTCCCAAAAAGCTCTACAGTGACTGGTCTGAATGACTATCGGCCAGTGGCCCTCACCTCGATAGTCACTAAATTCTTAAAATAACTGGTCATGACCCACATCAAAACAACCATCAACATCAACGAGGACCCTCATCAGTATGCGTACTTAGTGGTGGGCACAGACCGCTAGAGAGCGCTAAAGCGCTATTCCGCTTACAGTGGACCTAAACTTTTTGTCAGCGTTTTTGTGAATTGACTAACTTTTATAATTCATAAGCGGATTTATGCTATTTTTATTTAAAATGCAGTACCGCTAATAACTAATTATCTATCAGTAAAAACCAATAAACTTATTTACAAGCTTTTATGCTGCTTGTTTTTTACCTTTTTCCCCACGTAAACAGCAGAGGAGGAAAGGGTGTGAGGGGGAGGGGGGCAGAGCTGAGAACAGACTCGGCTCTACCATGTAGGTAAATGCCTGGGGGTCCCATTTCAGCAGTGGCCCCGGCCCCGCCTCGCCCCGTGCAGTCACCTACATCACTAACATTGCTCATGCTTGTTAATGTACATTTAACATAAAAATAATTATAGTTACGATGAAAACGATCATTAAATACGCAATAAAAAAAACGGTCGATTTCTTTATCCCCCTACTAAAAATGGACTATTCCATCTTGACAACTTCCGGGTCATAGTTGAACTCAGGGGCTAATTCTGTAGCTGGCTGCGCTCGGTGTCTTCATAAATCCATAAACCCGCTGTTTCAAGCCAAATTAACGTGGCCGGATGATTTTATTGTGTGTTTTGTGATGACCATTCGACGGTGAGTCGTTATTTTTATGTATTTTAGTTACTTTTCATTAAATCTGTTGACTACCTATAGACGCTAACTGTGTCTGCCTGTTACACCGGTAGTGCTGGGTTACTAATGAAATCCGTAAATAACACCGCTGTTTCAAGCCAAATTAACGTGGCCGGAGGAGTTTATTGTGTGTTTTGTGTCGACCATTCGACGGCGAGTTGTTAGTTTCATGTATTTTGGGTTACTTTTCATTAAATCTGTTGACTACCTATAGACGCTGTGTCTGCCTCTTACACCGGTAGTGCTGGGTTACTAATGAAATCCGTAAATAACACCGCTGTTTCAAGCCAAATTAACGTGGCCGGAGGAGTTTATTGTGTGTTTTGTGTCGACCATTCGACGGCGAGTTGTTAGTTTCATGTATTTTGGGTTACTTTTATGTATAAATGCGGTGGCGACACACCCGTGTATTTGAGATTTAAACGTGGTTTTAGGGATTAAAAGATCATTCTATTTTTTGTTAATTTCGTGGCCCAATAGAATATATGTACGTAAAGTATTAAATAAATCCTTTGATTTTTGTAATTTCATCCTTTTAGGATCATTTTTGTTACTTTACAGTTGGCAGTGTAGTGCAAATATTGATAACGCTGCCGGCTATATATAAATATATAAATATATAAATATATAAATATATATATATATATATATATATATATATATATATATATATATATATATATATATATATATATATATATATATATATATATATATATATATATATATATATATAATATAATAATAATAATAATAATAATGAATTCCATTTATAATGCACTTTTCATTAATAAAAATCTCAAAGTGCTACAAATTGTAATAAAGCAAAGATCAAAATAAAACAAGTGATAAAATCAAATAAAATCAATAATAATATCGACTAAGATCAAGATAAAATCATGTGGATGCAGATTAGGCTTGCTTAAAAAATAAATAAAATAAAACAAGTAAAATCAATAAAATCAAGTAAAATCAATAATGATATCAGCTAAGATCAAAGATAAAATCATGTGGAGGCAGAATAGGCTTGCTTAAAAAGAAAGGTCTTTATGCTGCTTTTAAAGTCAACCAGTGACTGTGGAGCTCTCAGGTCATCAGGGAGGGAGTTCCACAGGCGGGGGGCAGCCACACAGAATGCTCGGTCTCCCATGGTCCTCAATTTGGTCCGAGGAATATAAAGGAAATTACTGTTCTGTGATCGTAGAGACCGGGTGGATGAATATGGTATACTATATATATATATATATATATAGTATAGAAATATATAAATAGCGGATTAGATTAGCTTCCCCTAATTTTCATAAGACATTTGTGCTTTTGAAATTGTGGACCTAAAAAAATTAATAAGCGTTTTAGAAATTGTGGAACTAATTTTTTAATTAGCGGTGCCCACCTTTGTGCGTACTGTGAGAACTGATCAACAGAGGACGCTATCTCCTCTGTGGTCCACACTGCTCTCAACCACCTGGAGCAGAAGGAATCCTACGTCCGTCTGCTTTTTGTGGACTTCACATCTGCCTTCAACACCATGATCCCCCAAACCCTGTTAGACAAACTATTCACACTAGGACTAACACCCTAACCCTAAGCCCCTCCATTTGTAACTGGGTCCTGCACTTCTTAACAAACAGATCACAGTCAGTGAGGATCCACAACTTCTCCCCCTCCACCATAACCCTCAGCAATGGCTCTCCTCAAGGATGTGTGTTGAGCCCTCTCCTGTTTACTCTAGTCATGTGTGATTGTGCAGCTACCCATCCAGGCTGTAATATTGTAAAGTTTGCAGATGATACAACTGTGGTGGGATGCATCACAAACAATGATGAGTCCAGCTACAAGCAGGAGGTGGAACATCTGGAGAGCTGGTGCAAACAGAATAACCTTCAAATCAATGTGAAGAAGACAAAGGAGATGATTGTGGTCTTCAGAAGGAACAAAAAAACACCCCTGAACATAAGAGGATATGTGGTAGAAGTTGTCTCCAGCTTCAAATACCTGAGTGTACACATGAATGACAACCTCTGGAGCAACAACACCACCAGCCTGATCAAGAAAGCCCATCAGAGACTCTACTTCCTCAGACGGCTGAGACGAGCTGGACTGGGAAGCTCAGTCCTCACCTTCTACAAAGGAGGTGAGTCACCCAGAACACACACTTTTTGCCCCGCTCCCCTCAGGAAGGAGTTTGAGGAGCATTACATGTAGACTAGACTGAGGAACAGCTTCTACCCCGAAGCTGTTAGACTCACGAATATCTAACCAGAATAATCACTGTGGAATATCACATGTTGCTGCTGATTTGTTTCATGTTGATGTGTTTATGCGTGCTCATTTGCTCACACAGACTCATTTTCGTGCTGCTGTTCAACTTATTGGGCCTCATGCACAAACCGTTCGTACGCACAGATATGTGCTTATCCTGTGCGTACGAGCGATTAAGGATCATTTGTGGCATCCAACAATGTTTTCGTATCCTAAGATTTTTTTCAGATACGAACAAAATGTACGTGTGGTCTGGACCTGTCGTATATTTTACGAGCAGTCGGTCCGCCGTTATCCAGATGGATTTCCATCACTAATCACTTATATTTCGTTATTTAGAAAATATTCTGAGTTTAAAAAGAATTAAATGCAACGACACAAATTTGTTAAATTAAAAGAAAGCGGCTTCAACCCCCCCCCCCGCGCCCCACTCGACCACCGTGCGCCCCCGCGCGTGGTGTGGCACACGCCCCCCCACCCCGTGCCAACAGTGGGCACGGGGTCCCCCCGCGCCAGTGTCGGCATGCCCCCCCCCACGCCGCGCGACTGTCGAGCAGACACACACACACACCACACACACACACACACAGCACCGCAGAGAGAGGGGAGAACAAAGCGAAACCAGCTTATTCATTCGTTTCATGTCATTTTTTATTTAAGCTGCCTGTTGACTGCGGGCGCACTGTCATCTGAGTGTGGATCATCGCGCGTCTTGCAGTAAGTCTGCTCCATCTCGCAGACTGTCCACCTGTCGTGCTGCGGCGAGACGTTTGTTTGAAGCCATTTTCAGATCAAACCATTTATTCTTGATTTCTGATACTGTACGACCCACGTGGGGACACACAGCATGCACTACAATATTAATATGAAGTTAACTGTAGTTTAGAGACATTTTAAAATGCTTCTGTTGAAAAACACATCCGACACTTGCGGGGGGTGGGGGGGTAGCGGTGCGCTACAGCTCTTCTGAATAAGTGAAACTATAATGTAACACAGTACACTGAAATTAGAGATATTTGACCATCCGACACTTGCGGGGGGCAGCGGTGCGCCACAGCTCTTCTGAATAAGTGAAACTACACAGTTGTTTACAAACTTTACACTAACATTAAAGATATTTGACCATCCGACACCTGCAGGGGGGGGGGTCGCCACAGCGCGACTGAGAGCAGATCTCCGAACGCGTGAAGTTCCTCATTTTACTTCATGTGTTTGAAATGAATGGACACTTCCTGCTGTCAGAAGGCAGGAAGCGTGGCCTTATATGGTGTTATGAGGTGTGGAAATTATGTAAATTACCCTCACGCGAGCACGCGCAGGTGAGTAGAACAGGTGGAATTCATCAACTTTAAGCAGCCCGTTTACACGCTTTTCCTGTGGATAGAAGACTTTGTTGGTTCTGACGTGGCATGTTCGTACGAACGCTTCGTACGAACAAAAGTAGGAGGAATTTAGGATTAGAATAAGAACATTTTCGTGCATGAGGGCCATTGTTTTTATGCTATTATGTTACTAGTGCTAAGTCTATTTTTTGTTGATGTTTTTCTTAGTTCATATCTTGGATGTTATTACTGTTTTTCTTTCACATTTTATTGTTGGATGTAACTGGGACCCTGTGTACATAATTCCGTTCCACCACATGTACCACATGTGGTGTGAATGACAATAAAGAATCTCTGAATCTCTGACTGACTCTGATAAACCTTTAAATCTTCATGTGATAAACCACAGAATAAACATCCAAACCATAAATCCACATGCTTGATTTGATCCCACTGCCACATCAGAAAACACACACACACACAAAAAAAAGCGAACAGATTATTGTGGTTCTAGTTTCAGGTTAAGGTTCCACAAAATGTTAAGCACAGTTGAAATTAGAAATTAAATGCATGTATTACACAGAATCCTTTGGACATTATGTATAAAATCGGTTATATTGTAAAATTCTGATGTTGCTCTTTTCATTCTATATACAGTATTAGACAAATGTGCTTTGTTATTATTACATAATGTTAAAATTGCTATACTAAACAGTAGTCTCTCGTTTATCCGGGTGGTGGGGGTTATTCGTACCCCAAATATAGATGAAAAACTGCAAAGTAGGAATAGTAGTACAGGAGTTTTAAACACTTCCCTACACTCTTGCAATAATCTTTTTTTTTTTCTTCTTCTTTTTTCCCTTTATAGATGGCCTCCCTTCTCACCTTACAGCCATCCTCTCACTCCGATATGAATTTAAAAAAAATTATTATTATTATTATTATTATTATTATTATTATTATTATTATTATTATTATTATTATTATTATTATTATTATAATAGAGAGAAATAAAAGGAAAGACAGAAAGTAAAACAAAAAAAACAACAATTATCCACAAAAAAGCACAAGGCAAACACACCCAACTTCCATCTGCAATCCTGCAAAGTACATGACAGAACACAGCAACACATGCATAAAGACCAATAACATTAATGACCTTGCAGTAGATTTCCATAAATATACATACCATACCTACAAATATATGGAGCCAAGATGGTGTAGTGGCAGGGCTTTTGACTTGGGACCCGAAGGACGCGGGTTTGCGCCCCGGCCCCAGCCACTACACATCTTGGGGTGTCTATGAGTGCACATGTAATTCTCCAGCTCCCCGAGCGCAACTACGCTGCTCGCTGCACCACCTGGTGGTGGTTGGGTTAAAGGCAGAAGACCAATTTCGTCTGTCAAGTATGGGAAACATACACAGATGACAAATGTGACAAATTATTATTATAATTATTATAATTATATATACAGTATACATACATATGCATTCGTATTCATTCATATACCCATCTACATATCTGCATATATCTACATATACATCCCTGCATCCATTTGCGTGTGGTTGTGAGCATGCATAAGTGAAAAAGTTTCCTCCAATAGAACATTCAATAGTAATCGTGAGGAATCAGAGATCCGCCCCCCCAAGGCCCGAGGCAGGCAAAGGGGCAACCAGAGCCCAAGACCCCAAGCAGGACCCCGAGCCCAGAGTCCCCAGGGCCACCCGACCCGAACAGGACGAGCCACTCACCAACTCCCCAGATCTGACCAAAGGGGAGAACAGGAGAAGCCCCACCAGTGACTACACACAATGACCCCCCGGGGTCAACAGCGACAGCTCTTGCAATATTCTAAACAATGCTTCTAATCTTTAAACGCTCTAAAATAGCAAAGAATGTCATGATTTCATCTCCCTGCCTCCGGCTGCACTTTGCTACCTGCCAGGCTGTTGGCCATGCCCACTTCTCTGCTGCAGAGCGGAGATCAGCTGATCAGCTGCAGGAGAAAGCTTCTCCTGCAGCTTGAGCTGCACACAGGTGCTAAATAATTCAAAATAATCTATTTAAAATAAAAATTCCATGCCGATCGTGTGGCTCATCCATCAATCAGCCAATTGTGTGTCATGTCCAGACTTTGAAAAAAAAAAACGTGATAGAGCGAGTCCATGAAAAATGAACTGTGACATAGCGAGGGACTACTGTATTATGATCACATAATGCTACAACCAAGTATTATCTTATATTATGTTAAAACAATAGGAATTGTTATCAACACAATATTTTTCAATTGTGCAAATAAAATTGAAATCTGAAAATAAAAATTCTGATATTACCGTACTCCACATACTGTCTGTCTAAAACACGTCTCTCTTGAAAATGAGTCCTCGTGGCTTAATGAGACTACTGTACTTGTATAAATAAAGTCTAAATAAATGTTAAATAAATGTCAGAAAATAAATCATTAGGTTCATTAACAATGTCCTTGACTTTGATTCAATCAAATTTAGCATTGTCCTACTAATGGCACAGCTTTATTAGTAGATTTATTTTAGTCTTTCTATAAAGAAACAAAGTCAGATCTGATGTTGAATACTTAGATTACATCATGGATGATTCTTTTTCATCTGGGAAGTTCTATCAAGTGAACAAGTGAAACAAAGGCTATCACAAAACAAAGGGAGATGAAAGAGCTAGGGTTTCTAAGTTCTTCCCTGAGAGCAGCTTTTATTCAACCATTCTATCTCCAAAACACAGAAAACTCAAAGAAAAAATGTTTAGCCATATGTTTTCAACCGATTTGATGCAACAAAACTCATCTCTGCTGTATAAGTTCACTTCTGTTCTGAGGATGGAAACAAAATTAAGTGCAGAATGGACACAAGCTGAAGAAACATCTCTGATTTGAAAAGATGCTCTGATATATTATGAGTTGCAGGAAACTCTGACCACCCTTACGGCGCCCACACGTGTAACAACTTGCCTCAAAGCCTGGTGGGTATTCATTAACTAATTAAATAAAGATGAAGATATAACATTTGCATATAATCAAATTTTAAACATACCAGCAGTTGAATTTAAGGTTTCAAATAAAATCTACTTAGCATAAAGTACAAATTTACTGAAATCATAATGATAAGGGCAATTGAAAACATATAAATATATTTTATTTTCAAACTGTTTACTGTGAATGACGTTTTGTGTTGATGTGGCTCTTGCGAGTTCACCTTGTGCTAAAATGCCTATGTGCATTTATTATTATTTTTTTGTACATATAAATAATTTGCTGCAGAAGTATTTGATGTGCTTTTTGTAAAAATTGATATTTGATCTTATGAATTTCTTCTTTTTTTAAATTATATATAAAAAATAAAAAAAACTCAAAGCCATAAAAGCATCACTTTGACATTTAGAGGTTGCATATTTTTAAAATGTTAAAATAGGTTATAATAACTGCTTGAACAAATAACCCTTTGTGTTTTATTTCTCTCTTTCATACTGTTAACAAATACATTGTCTTTCAGAGATGTTTTGCTTTAGTAATGTTTCTTTTTACATCATTGTGACAAAAAATAAATACAGTTTTGATGCTTGTTTTTAAAAGAGAAACATCTTTAAACATTGAACATGTTTTCATTTGTTCTCTGGCATTCACTGCCTGTAGCTGTGCAAAAGAAATAATGCATCAGAAAGCTGTTTCAGACATCATATTTGGACAAAAATAAAATGGAGTGAGATGTTGCTCAAGAAATAGTTTCACAATCTTGGTAACTGACTCAGAGTTTAGATTTTGCCCTGAATGAAAAAAAGAAAGAAAAAAAGTTGATTTCAAGATTTGCAAACCATGACTTTTATTATTTATATGCACATGGTTAGAGAAAACCAAATCTTCTTCCTTGGTTGCAGGCACCATGTCATTGAAACGACATTAATTCTCATTAGATCATTCATCAGTACTGAGAAGGTACTAAAAGCAGCTCTTGCTAATTCAGCATGCAAAACTCACAGCCTTGGGCAGGTTTATCTAGTCATTAAGTTTAAATATTTCATTGTTAACAAGTGTTTTAGCTGATGTGCTGTAAGGAACAATAAAAGCTGAAGGTACATTTATATTCTCTGTGGAGAAAACAGCCTTAAAACAAAGGACTAACCCAGTAGATACATCAAGATGCATAAATTAAAAGATAACTACAGCTTTTGTTTCTGATTCTAGATAATACAAAAACAAAAAGCAATGAATAAAATTTAGTTTGTAGAAAGAACGTATCTTTCTAGTCCTACTAGTCCCCAGTGGTTTATCCATTCTGGCTGTTATGATGGCTTGGGGCCCTCAGAGCCTGTGTTTTTCAGCCTTTCACTGCAACATTTATTTAACCAGAAACTTTTATTCAGGGAAGTTTGTCCCGATGACCTTGTCCCAGTGGCTTATTTTTGTATTCCTACAGGGCTTTTATGTCTAACTGCAAGCAACACTTTTCTGTTTTAGAGATTGAAACCCCATTATAACTCCAAATGTAATGAATTATTCCTTTGCCAGTGTTCCAGCCTTCCATTCTTTATCCAAAATAGACTTGGTATTTTTTGCATAATACAAAAAGAAAAAAAAAAGTAACATTGATCCAAAGGCTTAAAGTGTATCATCTTTGTTTTAACAACTTGTGAACTAAAAGTTCCAGCTTGAAAAACAGAGACAAATTAGCTCAAACATTATCTACATGTGGTTCTCAAACTGGGGTCCTCGCAAGCCGGTACTTGGGGGTCCGCAAAAGAAAAAAAAAAAAAAAAAAGAAAAA